>JAURVB010002861.1:0-89800 GCA_033002965.1 Piper betle | reverse complement strand
CTTGTTGATTGGCCTCACTAGAGGTGGTGTGCCGGTGCCGGATAATGCCCCAAAAGTGGCTGCAGCCACGGGAAACTGACAACCCAAAACACCCCCTTGGCGGCGAACGTGGTGGTGCTAGCTTCGGTGGTGGGTCTTGGTCGGTAGCCACCGCAAGGCGCCACTATCGAACTTGTCCGATGGCCGGAGGACGGCCGGAAGCTCACTGGCAGCAAGCCGAAGTAACTGTGGTGCTCGGTTGCAACAATGAAAAATAATGGGGAAAAGCATGCTTTTGGTTATAATTTTTATTGAACGGTCCAGATCTTGCCACGTGGTGCGATCTGAACCATTTGGCAACTTGTGGGCCTAGTGTGGTCCATTTACGGGTATATGCTATATATATATATATATATATATATATATATATATGGTTGGAAAGCTTGGATCGAGATTGTCCAAAGTCAAAACTAATTCGAGTCCAAAGAATGAATTTATAAGCGGGAATCGAGGCGTGAAGGCTAAATGAGCCTCGAAACACTGAACTCAATCGGGTGAAAATCTACTACTCACATCAAGATAGGCTCACAAGGCAATTGCCCTGAGATGCATGTAAATAAGATACCTTGAAAATCCCAAACAGATACAAAACGTTGCAACAACCTATATCTAGCCATAAAACCCTAACTAATACAAAAAAATATGTATACCTTGTGTATACACTTATAATTCATACTCTGTTGTAACATAACTGAAGCTATCATCTCCATATCAGCAATACTCAGCCTCCATAGTATATTCATATTGCCTTTTAGACCCCATTCTCATAGTCTGAAAACTAGTCTTGCTCAAACTCACTCAAATCGACTTGAGATAGACCTGAACCGGGAATACTACAAATGGGAAAAACCTTAACCTAAAACTGGGGTTTTACACAATACAGACAATAGTGATCGTGATTAAATACTTAATGATAATTGTTGTAGAAAATATGGCAAAGAGAAATTAGAATATATGCTTTTTGTGTGTATTTAACCTTGTATATTATGTTCTAATCGCTAATTGTTTATTGAACACATCTATGTGGGAGAGAGCTTATTAGAAATCACTTAACAAATAATTAGATTCCCACAATACTTAGACCAGATCACAAATGGACAATATTAGAAACAATTTAGAACAAATAAGATAAATTCAATAAGCAAAAATAAAAGACAATCAAGGCAAATAATGAACCCAAATAAGTGTGGCATGTAAGACAACTCAAGTTCAAAGTTACAAAGATAACTAATTGCTTTGGTAAATTACCAAAACCATACAAGTTACTAAGTGGCCTTAACCTTAATTCACTTAATTCTCTAAAGTGAACAAAATAAATACAAGAGGACTAAGTGAAATGTGCAATCAAATGAATCATAATTAAAACAAGCACACAATAGAGCGAAGACACATGAGATTTTTCGTTCTAACTGTCTCTGGGCCACTAAGTTGTTCAGTTGGTAAGTCTTCTTTGGTTTACTATGGCAATTAACTTGTTCATCTTACAAACAATTACAAAGACTCCTTCACAAGCACCCACCAATTGCCAAGGAGCCTTACACTCCTTATTACACCCTTGGAGCTTCCAAAAAGAACCAAGTCTCAAGGATCCTTGCAACCTACAAGCCTTCCTTCTCAAGCACCACCAAGCGGTAAGGAGTCTTGTCACCAACAAATCCTTCTGCACAAGTACGAATGCCAAGGAATCTTAGAACTTGCTCCTAACACCATATGAGTCACCGTCAATTGAAGCCAACCTTCCCTTATCAAGCTCACACCTTGAGTTAAAAGTGTCTTCAATGTAAACAGCTTTCTTCTATATGTCAAGTGCTCATACACACTCCTAAAACCTTAAGAGATTATAAATCAAACTCACACACTTGAGTCTTTACTCTATATAACCCTCTTTTGAGATTTACACAATCAAATCATTAAGAATACAAGCTAATAGGTAAATCCAATCCTAACATAAGATTGAGCTTCCAAAAACTTCCAAGTGATTTCTAGGGATTTAACACTAGCAAGAGATATTCAAAACATCACCCTCCCAAGGCCATATTTATAGATCTTGGAGTCCTCTCCCAAAGAGTAGTTATTAGCGTTCAAATCCTCAAAGTTTTTTTCAACAACTAGTTTTGACAACTTTTCCCTGATGATCGACTACCGAACAACTAATCGAAGGTCTGCCGATCATCCACTTATACTAGCCATACTCTCTTTGGTTCCTCTTCGGCTACCGATCCTACCTGCCGAGGACACTCCACGAGCTTCATTGAACTTCTTTCTGCTAATGAAGTGATAATCGGTCACCAAAGCACACTCTAAGTCGTCTATGACTTCAAATCTCGTGCCATGTCAACCCAAGGGTTGTTATAATGACCCGGCCTAAAGTACAAACTAATGGGCTTAAGTGATATCTTCAAAAGTGATTACCTGAAATAGAAGATCTATAATCTATTTTCATTAGTAAATAGGATCATATTAGATCTATGACTAAATTGAGGTTATCATAATCCACCTACCTTAGGAAGACGTTCATAGCTAGCCCTAACTAATATCCTTCATGGCCCGTAGTTAGCTGCCTAGCCTACGTCTTTAGCTCAATCCACCATCTACGATAAAACCAAGTTAGTTTTGATATCATCTGTAAAGACCCAACCTGATGTGCAAACTAATGGGCCTAAGTGATCTTTTCAAAAGTAGTTAACCGAAATTGAAGATCTATAATTCATTCTCGGTAAAGAACAAAATCTTACCTTAATAGGTATTAGATGTAAGACTAAGTTGCGGTTATCACAATTGTCCACACAGTCTTCGGTTGTCAAAACCTCTGCTGAAGGTCTATCAAAGTGTGAAATTTAACTTCCACCGATCAAGCCCTAGATCTCCAGTTGTTGAAGACCCTGGCAAAAGTCTACCGGAGGTTAAAAACAATTCTTCCTTGACAAAACCTTGTATCTTCAGTTGTCGAAGTCCCAGCCAAAGGACTGTTGATCCTTAGCAAACTTTGACTCCTCCTTTAGTTTTCCAAGCTAGATTTCTTGCTTCGGTTGCTAGATATTTCCATCCTTATACATAAAGAGTTTGAAGTGTAATCACATCAAAACAAAGTTTAAAACTTATTACTTCTTCCAAATAATGGTTAGAATTACGGAAATTGAGTGAGAGGAGGTAGGCAAGTTATGACCGACTTATCATAATAATGCATGACTAATGTTTAGGAGTAATTTATGTTCTTTTTTATGATAAATATTTATGGTATATGATGTAATTCTATTGATCTTGATGCGAGTAAAAATAAATGATTGACCCATGAAAGTATGAAAAAGGTATGAATTATTTGTGCTTTTGATTACGATGTTAAAGTTATTCCATTTATGCATGTCATGACATTCATGCACAATCATGTAAGCTAGGATGGGTAATGATAATAGGCTTATGTGATTATTAAAGCTAGGGGGATGTTGCAGATGTGTACAAGGACTTTGCCATGATATCCAGGCCCTTGCAGATGTATACTTAGTCGATCATTTTGAATCAAAAACAAAACATATGATATGATTATGTAAGATAAGAAGCAGATGAGATAAAATATACTACTAAGACATATCTTATATTTTTACGGTTTAAGTTAGACACTAGGTTGATGACTTTGTTTTTTTTAGTGGAGATAAGGCATACAGAAACCTAGACCTCCTTGCCAATTCTTTGTATGTTTATAACTAGTTTAGTAGACGTACTATTTTGGTTACTACAATACACATCCCTTAAGCAAGGGCAGCTGTTTATGGTGGAATTGAAAAACTTTTTATAGGACATGTAGTAGAACCGTATCAAAAGTCCTCAGTTTTATATATTAATATAGATAGATATTAAGAATATGTTAAATTTATTTAAGTAAATGCTATTTCATTATTCTTTAAAAAATAATGAATATTTATTTTGTTTTACCAAATTTTAACAACAAAATTATAACGTCTAACACTTCCCTTTATTTAAGCTATTTTAGAATAGGCGCACAAGCCCCCCAAAAATTAGTTTCATATCTAACACCTCATAGTGTAAGATCCATTATATACAAGCGATAGTTCTTCAACTTTGTTAACCAACTATGAAACAAATCTTTTAGGCATATCAATTTATGTTAATTATATAGGATGCTGAAAAAAATGAATTTGACGGATGTGCTTATAAATATTTCCATTAACCAATTTTCAAAAGGATGATGAAGGCCTTTCAATTTGTAGTAATTTGATCAAGTCATTATAACGACAAATTTCTTATAAATTAACTATATGTGGGATTAAAAAATATATCTCTTTATGAAACTTTTTTAAAAGATATTAAATCACAACCGACAATCAATTTTCAAGCTAATTTAGATAAATATATAAAAGATACTTATTAGTATTATACGTAAAAATTATAAACTACATTCATTTTCAACAAATTTTGTGTAGCACAAAATAACTAATTACAAGATAAAAAAATAATACATATTGGTCTGAGGAGATAAAAGGAAAAAAATATCCAAAGTTGTAATGGATGCATGACATTAATCTGACCATTTCAAGATGGATGCATGACATTAAATCTGACCATTTGAAGATAAAACCATAAAAAATCTTCTCTTATGATGACAATGGCAATAACAACTATGATGATAATGGCAACAAAAATTTTAAGGACTAAAATAAAATTAATGATGAATAGTATTATAATAGTATATGAATTTCTTCTTTACTCTCATTAGGATTTAGGGGTTGGCATGGGTTGATCATGAGTGATTGACTTCTCATCTTTAAAGTTTCTTCCTCCTTCCTAAATATAATATGATCATTATATATAAAAAAGAACCTCAAATTATAAAATAAGGAATTAATTATTAAACAGAGTTGTATTTATGATATGCTTGTTATATATATATATATTAATCTTTATAAACTTCTTTTATATTATATTATATATAAGAAAATTTTATTACAAAAAATTCTTTCTTTCAATACTAAGAATATATACTATATAAAAAGTTTCATTTAATGATCTTATACTAATATAAATGTTCATAGTATAAAAAGTTAATTAATGCCCTAAAAGTTCTTTCTTTTAAACATGATCAATGTTATTAGTAAAGTTATATAAAATGACGATCGTCCACTTAAATTGTTCATAATATCATTATCAAACAGTGCTAAAAAATTCAAAGATTGCTCCATTAAGATGTTCAACACACTCAAAATATAAAATTCGCACGATTAATTCTTACAAATAAGAGAAAATAAAAAATATGGTAAAGTGTTTATTTTTAAAACTTAATATTTTAGTAGGTAATTAGAACATGATAAAAGGATTGAAACTAATTCAAACCTTATTCAAGCTAATCCAAAATGGTCATTGAATCGGTTTGGATCAACTTAATTAATATTTTGCTCAATCGATTCAGTCGTCGATTTCGATTTTACAAAAATGAGTAAAGAACTAATTTTACAACAATTTTGTCTAAAGAAAATATAATAATGATAAATTCCTAAAATAAGCTGAAATTATCAATGGTATATAAATGTCTACACGACAATAGTTTAGAGTACATATTATTATATAAAACTTTGATAATCATAATAATTTATGCTATAATACAAAAATTTTGAAAATTATGATTTATCGTAAACAATTCACTCAAATTTTCACAACCATTAATGGATAATTAAGAACTATAATGACAAGGTGGGGAGAGGAGACTTGCCCTGACGACTAAAGGTCAGTGAATGTAGGGAAGTGAGTAAGTATTAAGCATCGAATTGTGTTGTCAGTTTGGTGGCAAAAATTGTCTCCAAAATTTCCGAAACAAAAATCAGTGACAGAAAGTTATTTTTCCATTTGTGCTATGTGTACAACAAAGGCAAGGAAGATGCCTAAGTATGATGACCATATATTCTAAACCTTCATCATGCGCGTTCATCAAATTAATACATTAGAGAAGATTGAAACTTTCTAAGAACTGTTCGTGATTTTGGATCACTTGTCCTTGGACACTTGCTCAACAACTCGCTTGAGGTGGTACAATTCACATGGTATCTTTTGTTGAGATTTTAACATACAAAATCATTAAACTTCATGTTGTGTGTTTTAACAAGACACTTAAGTACAAAAGATAGAGAAAATACTAATTTAACGTGGGACCTCCAAAATAAGAGGGAAACACAAACCATCCACTATAATAAATAATGAGTATACTTATTGGGCAAAGCCCAAACATCATCTTCATCACCTGGTTCAAACGGAACTTATCTAATTATCATTTCGCAATGTTCTTCATCAAATGGAACTTACATATTTCCAACTAAGAGACTTCTCCGATTCGGAAAGACCATAATCTCTATCTAGACGAGACAATTTAATTGGAAAACTTACAATCTTCACTGGAATATACTCTAATTAGGAATACTTTCAATCTCCAACAATAGAAAATACTCTAATTGAGAATAGCATATATCTCCACCTAGATAAGACACATTACACAAAAAGACACACACTTTGTGAGGAAAGACTCTTCCTCCTCAAAGAGAGAGGCAAAGTTACACCGCAAAACCTCACAGTAAAGTACATAATGAGATACACTAGGCTCAGTTGTATACTACACAACACATATATAAAACTAAATAATTATATATAACGGATACAAAATGTTATACACAAGATACGGTTCACCTATTACATACGAAGAGCCAACACCACTCTCACCAATGAATTTATTGTTCGTTTTTTTATAATTCTTCTCAAATTCCTCATATCTCTTTGAATAACTTCATATCTTTATGGCTTCATATGTAATTGTATGCTTTGTCACATCTATCGTATGATGAGGGACTCTAACATCTTCAATATCCCCTCTTGTTCATAGCCAAACTCACTGATTGCTATCTCCAACAACACTGCAAATTGAGGGTGACCAAAGTGCTTCCTATGCACCAAAACCTTCACCCTCTCCCTCCCTGATCCTACCAGCTTTGGCACATAGCCCTTTGGCATGGCCCGGTCACTGCCACCGTTGTCGTTACCATCGCAGCCCAACGCCAATCACCTATATTTAGCTGTGACCCTCCCGTTCTCCCCCATCCCTCCTCAATTCTCTTGTCTTAATACTCCCCTTATCAGCCTCACAAGCAGCCCCCTTCCTATATACCCACATAAGAGACCAAGTAGGTTGAGTACATCACTGAAGCAGAAAAATGTGCAGTGCACAACTATGGTTGGTCAGTAATGTAGATTGGTAAGTATCTTTGACTTTGATGAGGGCATTACACATTGTAGAGTTTAACAGGCTATTGAAGTGCGTGAGTGATCTGCTAGATGGTGCTAGGAAATGAACTGAAAGAGATACGAGTGGTTGAAGATACAAAGAGAAAGCCCATCTCTGTTAAGAAACTGCCCCCACCTTCCACAGCCTCCCTTCTTTCCCCCTCTCCCTACCGTTTTCCTTCCCGGTCACCCACTGCCACCCACCAACCCCGGCAATGTTAACGTCTGGCGACGCCTCTTCCCCCTTCCCAACTATTCCCCATGCCTGGACGGCACGTCCACGGCGACCCAGGTGACCCAAGGCTGACCCAAGGCAGGGCAAAACTAGGGGGCGCGATCAGGGCGGCAAACGCTGGGAAGGAGGAGGAAGGGCGGGTTTATTTTCGAGCTGTTGGATCGCAATCCAACGGCTGGAATCAATCCCCTCGCCGGAGTTCCACCCCCTCTGCGAGCCGGTGCCGCCTACCCCCACCGCCTACCCCCTCAGCCCGCCACGCCACAAACCCCCTCTGGTCACAGCCGCCGCCTACCCCAGACCCTGACGCTGCGCCCTGCACCCTGCCGGCCACCCCATCTTTCCCCTATCCCTTCCCTTCTCGGGGAGGGGTTCCGTCTCAGACTCCTCTCGACACCAGGATATCGTCGCCAAGGTAAACCCTGGTCATAGCCAATGCAATAGCCGGCTTTTATTATTATTATTATTATTATTATTATTATTATTATTATTATTATAAGTGTTGGTTGGTTGCATGCGTATGAATCCAATGGTTTCAAAGCGTTGGTCTTTTTTTTCCTTTTTCGTTTAGAATTGAGATTGTGAAAAACGGTTTAATCTTTTTCTATGTCATAGTTAAATATAATAGCCAGCACAAATTTTTTGTATATAATAATTGTTCTTTACTTCTATGTAATATTTGTTTGTTTGCATGCATACGAAAATATTGATTACAGGCGTGAATTATATGCATACATTAGCTCAATTGCGTGTTCATTGACAAAAAATTTGCTATTGTTGGTGATCTACGATTGCAACATAGAACTGAACTGAACTAAACTGAACTAAACTGATCGTGGTTAGAGAAGTTGGAATTTGAAGCTTTGACAAACTCTAATGCTATGAAGTACGTATGCTTGTCTGATGATAGTTATTTATGTTCCTCTAGCTAATTTTTTTCTGCTACCTTTAGATTTAAATATTTTTTCTCCGCCTTTTTATTTAAATAACGTTTTCTGGCTTCGAAGCATGGATATGTGAGGAAATAAACTGCTTATGTGAATTACTTCCTTGATCATTGAACATGCTTAGAGCTTTAGGGTTTGGCAGTTTATGCTGGAAAGTAAGTGTTTGCACGTATTTATCCACGTATTTATCCGGCCACGTGTATTATTTCTGAAGAATTGGTTTATGCTATTCTAAAACTGCCAGAGGAGATTACAAGAGAAAAAGTCTCCGTCATTCAAAACTGAAGGAGAGAATTTAGGTGGAAAATCCTGACGGTTTATGATCCCACGCTCGTAATCTCGAAATAGAAGAAGCGTGGAAAACTTTATAAAAGACAAAGCCCGACGTATTGGGAAAGGGGGGCTCGTACGTTGAAAAGAAGAGAAATAGAAGAAAAAACAGGGGAAGAGACCATCGCCAGAGATTTATCTCAGGTGACCCCTGGCCAACCACACTGCCATCTTTTTCTGTGAAGCATTACGAAGGAGAAACATTTCCATAGTGCCTGAGGAGACCCAGCTCTATTTATTGCCAAACTTTGAAGATAAAACCTAGGTCGCTGCTGTTGCACATGCCGGAATAAAGACTCTGCTGTGAAGTTGTCGCCATTGCCGTGAGAAGAGGAGAAGACCGGTGAAGCAAGGTCTCCAACGTCAATGTCCGTCCAAGACCTCTCTCCATTCCCGGTGTTCCCTCACTTCCTTCAAAGCCAAGCCGCCAGCCAAAGCTGCGCCCAAACCCGCCGGCAATGAAGAAGAAGATAGCATCTCTGTTTTGCAGGTTCAGCGTCCAATATTTTGGGCAACATTAGCCGTATTGGACCAGTCCGAGACCATGGGCGTGAAGCTTGAAGTGCCTCCTACACAACGCCTCAAGGACTTGCCGCCGGAGACTCCTGTCATCGCTGGGAAATCGCCACGAAGCACCCCACCAGAGAAAGGAGGGAGAAGGCGGAAAACAAAGCAACGGAGAGCAGATTTCGCTGGTTTTTTCGACCAGTGACGGCCGTTCCCAGCGCCACCGTGGAGTGAAATGTGAAGACGGAGGAGTGGTCTCGAAATCCAAAGTGAGCTTCCCCGGTGTTCGCCATTGCAGTCGCCGGAGAAAAGCCAGGAAGAGACCCATCCGACCAGAGGAAAAATAGAAAACAGAGCAGAAACAGTCGTGGAGAGATGATTTCGCGGCGGTTTTCCGACCACCTCCGGTAGTTAACGGCCCCAAAGTGGTGACCAAAGTGAAAAAGGAGAAGTATTTTACAAACCAAAAGTGAGATTTCCCGGTGTTCGCCATTGCATTCGCCGGAGAAAAGCCACGAAGAGACCCATCCGACCAGAGGAAAAAGCAGAAAACAGAGCGGAAAACAGTCGCGGAGATCTGATTTCGCGGCAATTTTTCGATCTGCGCCGGTCGTTCCCAGACCTTCCGTTGATATCAAGTGAATGTGGAGAAGTTATCTACAAGCCCAAGCCGACAGCCGCCGGATTTCGTCGCTGAGGTCGCCGGAAAAAAATTGAGAAGTGACCGATCGGAGCAGCGTAGCACAAAAATGCACAAAAGTGTCTAGCTTTCCGGCATCCGACCGACCGACCGGAGCCACCGCTGACTGTCGGACCACCGCCAAGACCTTCACCAATCTGAGATCTACAGTTCTGGGCAATCTCCGCCACCTTCAGTCGCCGGGAAAGACGACGCCGGAGTCCCAAAAGCGCCGCCGCGTCACCCTGTAAGCGGGTCTGTCGTGCCCGTTTACCTCTGACCGAGTCCGCTTTCCTTCCAGGTCGGTGACCAGATCCATCTGCCCCACGAATTGCTAGACTCGCGAACAGACCCGGACCCGTGATCGTGTCCGATACCCGCCCTGTGACCTGGATTCGAGTTGGCCCACCGTGCACCACAAGCAGACTGGTGTACGCATAAAGGAAAGACAGCCTGCGCACGCCATCTAGTCCGGTCCATTATTTATTTGGTTTAAACGAACCCGGAACGGCCCGGTTCAGTGTAGTATTGTTCCAGAAATAATTTGAAGGCATTATAGATCTTGGATTGAGCCGAAACTTGCTACCCCACCGTTTTTAGATGCTCTGGACACATTGATGGGGTCATTTTAAGGATTTAGAGAGCAGAAGGGGATAAATATTGGCATTGGAGTCAAAGATCTTAGGCCAATTGATTTACCTGCGGCAAAAATTCACTGTTTTGTGTAACTTATAAAAATCAAAGGAGAAATAGTGGATTGTGAGTACTAATCTCACCGTGGACTGACTTAGGGATTCAAGTTGAACCCTAAGGAACTACGTAAAAAATTTCCTACACGTCATTTCATGTGTTTGTAATATCTTCTATTTCTATCGCACTATCTCTTTGCGCGGCAAGGGCGCCTCGGTCCCACCGAACCTTTAAACCCGAATCAAACACCAGAACCGATTCGAGGGGGCGGACGATCCCGCGCCCGAACATATTTTTGGCGACTCCACTGGGGACCAGTTAGAAGGTAGCAGTGTCGTTTGAAGATTTGTGCGAGTAAGGAGGAATGGCACCAGAGACAAGGAATGCGGCACGACAAAGAAGTGGTAATGAGGATAATTCATCCACATCAACTTAAGGTGGGCAACAATTTGAATTAAACATGGAAGCAAGTCAGCACATAGCGGGAAATGTGCGCGAAAGAATCCAACAGCTCAAAGCAGTGTTGAATGAAGGAAACGAAGGAGGAATTACTCCTAGAAGAAGCATGTTGACCTGAGATGATCAAAGTCCAAGAAGCAATGAAGAGATAAACCAACCATTAGAAGTTGAACAAGTGCTTTTGACAGCAACAAGTCAGCTAAGTGGAGGACAAGTACTTAATCAAGCAATTGAAGAAAGATTCCGCCAAAGTGAAGAGCGGATGCAACGAATTGAGGATATGATACAACAAGTGCTCGCCCAGATGCAACAGGCTAGTACTGCAAACGGGAGCTCGTCAAGAAGAGAAGACGACCATCCCACGCAATGTCGAACAACGGACCAACCCCTGGAGGCTAGGCAGATGTCTTCAACCTCTGAAAATCCAATTATATCTACCTCACTCCCAGCTACTGGCACAACATTGAGGGATCAAGCTAACATCCCTCACGAAATCAACAATTTGTTTCTCATTTCAAGTACTGAGTCCACCCACCAAACATCTACAACTTCAACTTCGTTGCCCGAACAAATTTGGATGCAACACTATCCCACTATGCAACCGAATCGGACTGAATATAGTTTACTCCCTCACTCAACATGGTTTCCACAATCACCGTATTACCAACCGCCATACCCATACCAGTGGTATAATCCTACATGTTCCCAACAACTATCTTCTATGGTATTTCCACCATCAATCACCACCACGGTGCCCATCCCAACAGTACCCTCAACAATGCCAATAAGTCAAATGTCAGTTCCTATTACAGATTTACCAGCAAGTCAGCCACAAGCCCAATTGCCAACCATGTCAGCAGCACCAATGTCAGACCTTTGTTATGAAGAGTTGAAAGCAGAAATGGATGCATAAGCCGCACTTATCACTGCATTGATTGGAAAGAAAGATAAAGAATCAACTGAAGCGACAAAGCGTCTTCAACCTTTAGCTGATGAAGTCTACACAGAGGTTTTTCCTGAGAAGTACAAGTGCCCAACCTTCACGAAGTTTGATGGAGATGGCAACCCTGAAGATCACATCACAATCTTCGAGATTGAGTGCGGAACAATCTTGACAAATGAAAAGTTAAAGTTACAACAATTCCCAGCTTCTCTTAATGGTAATGCACTTAGATGGATCAACAATCGCCCACCCAGATCAATCAAATCATGGGAGGAACTCATCGAGCAATTCACAACACATTTTCAGTCAATTGATATCCCAATAAAGATTGAGCATTTAAGGCAATACCAGAGAAAACCAGGTGAAGAATTTGCTACATATGTAAAAAGATTCAGAAGCCTTTCATCCCAAATGAAAGAGACTCCAGAGATCAAGGAGCTTGTAAAGATTTGCGCGATGAATGCTGGATCAGCAGCTTGGTTCCTGAGTGCTGCACAATGCAATACATTTGAAGAACTCTTTGAAAGGGTGCTAATATATGAGGAACTCAACAGAATTTCAACTTCAACAAAGAATAAAGGAGCATCAAGCAATGCCGTCACCGAGCTTGGTAACATGGATCATGAGTGGCAAGTGAAGACTAAGAATGAAAGTGAAAATCCAAGATATACACCTCGAGAGTCTCAACAACAGCGTGAATGGAGGAATATTAAAGATTACACCTTCAACACTGGAGATACTGAGAGATGGTTTGACGTGTTAAAGAGCAAAGGAAAGATCACACCATGGACTCCAAAAAATTTTCCAAAGCCAGAAGACGAAAAGAATGAAAATTTTTGTCGATTTCACCAGAGGTTAGGTCATTCTACAGTGAAATGTCGAGACATGATGGAAAAGATCCAAGAGTTACTTGACAAAGGTGATATAAAGTACAAAACTTCAACTGCCAATGTGATGACAGTGAGCCACTCATCTTCACTAATCAAGTCTCAAAAGAGAAAGGAAAAGCTAGATGAAGGAAGGAAAAATGAGAAAATGTATGCCCCAATGATTAAGGTCAACGACATGGAAATGCCACCTGTTTCCACTAAAGAAGTAAAGAAAGGGTTCCCTACATCTCCAATGATGCATGAGTTTGAAGTTCAAACTGATAAAAAAGGAAAGGAGCTTGATAAAGAAAAGATCGAAGATCAGCTTGTTGTTCAAACAACTTCGACTCAAGAAGAAGTTAAATTGAAGGATTCAATGCAACATGGAAAAACAAAACTTCGCCTGATTTGCAGTTACGGTGGAAAGGTAGCGATCCAAGGAAGGAAGAGACATTACATTGGAGGAAACACACGACTTGTTTTAGTGGATCGTGATTGTTCTTATTCAAGTCTTGTTACTCGAATCAAGAGTACATTTTTTACTAGCAGCCCTTTCATGATCAAGTGTCAGCTACTAGGTGAAAGCTTGAAGTACCCTATCACAATTGCTAGCAATGAAGACTTGACAAATATAATTGAAGAGCAAGAGGAGTTCAACACAAGCACAAGATCAACTTCTCGCCTTCATTTCTTTGTATTACCGAAGAAATCAAGATCACCATCCAACTCAACATTGGACAAGAAGTTGCGGGGCGTCAATCAAAATTATTACTCCTAAAAGGTTTAAAAGAGAAGCCAACAGCTTAACAAATACTACGATGCATCACAAAAGAACAAGGTCTCCCCCATATCATAGAAGGAAAAGAAGACATTATGAGATCTTCTTGCCAAAGAAGCTAGATGCTAAGAAAGAGAAGTCACTGCTGAGAGTAGAAACGAAATTGTCATTCCCTCATTGCTACTCAAATCTAAAAAGTAAAAGTAAAGAAATATGGATTTGGAGACCACGGTTGTCGACCAAAGAAGCCACTCTCCTAAATCAAAATAATGGGCAGTTATCACACAGTGACCCAGAAGGGGTCATCCTAGCTTGAGAGCAAAATATTATTTTTCGCAAAAAAAAATGAAAAAAGTAAAAAAAAGAAAAAAAAGAAAAAAGAAAAAGAAAAACAAACTATATTTTTTTGCCGATTCTTCTTTCCAAATTTGCGAAAAATCGGCAAGGGGGCTAATGTTTGCACATATTTATCCGGCCACGTGTATTATTTCTGAAGAATTCGTCTATGCTATTCTAAAACTGCCAGAGGAGATTACAAGGGAAAAAGTCTCATCATTCAAAACTGAAGGAGAGAATTTTGGTGGAAAATCCTGACGGTTTATGATCCCACACCCGTAATCTCGAAACAGAAGAAGTGTCGAAAACTTTATAAAAGACAAAGCCAGACGTATTGGGAAAGGGGAGCTCGTACGTTGAAAAGAAGAGAAATAGAAGAAAAAACAGGGGAAGAGACATCGCGAGAGATTTATCTCAGGTGACCCCTGGCCAACCATACCGCCATCTTTTCTGTGAAGCATTACCAAGGAGAAACATTTCCATAGTGCCAGAGGAGACCCAGCTCTATTTATTGCCAAACTTTGAAGATAAAACCTACGGTCGCTGCTGTTGCACATGCCAGAATAAAGACTCTGCTATGAAGTTGTCGCCATTGCCGTAAGAAGAGGAGAAGACCGGTGAAGCAAGGTCTCCAATGTCAATGTCCGTCCAAGACCTCTCTCCATTCCCAGTGTTCCCTCACTTCCTTCAAAGCCAAGCCGCCAGCCAAAGCTGCGCCCAAACCCGCCGGCAACATCTCTATTTTGCAGGTTCAGTGTCCAATTTTTTGGTCAACATTGGCCGTATTGGACCAGTCCGAGACTACGGGCGTGAAGCTTGAAGTGCCCCCTACACAACGCCTCAAGGACTTGCCGCCAGAGACTCCTGTCATCGCTGGGAAATCGCCACGAAGCACCCCACCAGAGAAAAGATGGAGAAGGCGGAAAACAAAGCAACGGAGAGCAGATTTCGCTGGTTTTTTCGACCAGTGACGGCCGTTCCCAGCGCCACCGTGGAGTGAAATGTGAAGACGGAGGAGTGGTCTAGAAACCCAAAGTGAGCTTCCCCGGTGTTCGTCATTGCAGTCGCTGGAGAAAAGCCAGGAAGAGACCCATCCGACCAGAGGAAAAATAGAAAACAGAGCAGAAACAGTCGCGGAGAGATGATTTCGCGGCGGTTTTCCGACGACCTCCGGTAGTTACCGGCCCCAAAGTGGTGACCAAAGTGAAAAAGGAGAAGTATTTTACAAACCCAAAGTGATATTTCCCGGTGTTCTCCATTGCAGTCGCCGGAGAAAAGCCACGAAGAGACCCATCCGACCAGAGGAAAAAGCAGAAAACAGAGCGGAAAACAGTCGCGGAGAGCAGATTTCGCGGCGATTTTTCGGTCGGCGCCGGTCATTCCCAGACCTTCAGTTGATATCAAGTGAATGCGGAGAAGTTATATACAAGCCCAAGCCGAGAGCCACCGGAGTTCGTCGCTGAGGTCGCCGGAAAAAATTGAGAAGTGACCGATCGGAGCAGCGTAGAATAAAAATGCACAAAAGTGTCTAGCTTTCCGGCATCCGACCGACCGACCGGAGCCACCGCTGACTGTCGGACCACCGCCAAGACCTTCACTAATCTGAGATCTACAGTTCTGGGTAATCTCCGCCGCCTTCAGTGGCCGGAAAAGACGACGCCGGAGTCCCAAATGCGCCGCCGCGTCACCCTCTAAGCGGGTCTGTCGTGCCCGTTTATCTCTGACCGAGTCCGCTTTCCTGCCAGGTCCGTGACCAGATCCATCTGCCCCACGAATTGCTAGACTCGCGAACAGACCCGGACCCGTGATCGTGTCCGATACCCGCCCTGTGACCCGGATTCGAGTTGGCCCACCGTGCACCACAAGCAGACTGGTGTACGCATAAAGGACAGACAGCCTGCGCACACCATCCGG
The DNA here is from genome assembly GCA_033002965.1 of Piper betle. Taxonomy (NCBI): domain Eukaryota; kingdom Viridiplantae; phylum Streptophyta; class Magnoliopsida; order Piperales; family Piperaceae; genus Piper; species Piper betle. The sequence goes on along the minus strand of JAURVB010002861.1, from coordinate 73,796 downwards.
TCCGGTCCATTATTTATTTTGTTTAAACGAACCCAGAACGGCCCGGTTCAGTGTATTATTGTTCCAGAAATAATTTGAAGGCATTATAGATCTTGGATTGAGCCGAAACATGCTACCCCACCGTTTTTAGACGCTCTGGACACATTGGTGGGGTCATTTTAAGGATTTAGAGAGCAGAAGGGGATAAATATTGACATTGGAGTCAAAGATCTTAGGCCAATTGATTTACGGGCGGCAAAAGTTCACTGTTTTGTGTAACTTATAAAAATCAAAGGAGAAATAGTGAGATTGTGAGTACTAATCTCACCGTGGACTGACTTAGGGATTCAAGTTGAACCCTAAGAAACTACGTAAAAAATTTCGCGTCATTTCATGTGTTTGTAATATCTTCTATTTCCATCGCACTATCTCTTTGCGTGGCAAGGGCGCCTCGGTCCCACCGAATCTTTAAACCCCAATCACGCACCAGAACCGATTCGAGGGGGCGGACGATCCCGCGCCCGAACAGTAAGTCTGGCTGATCTTTATTTTGATATGCCTGATTTTTTCCTTTTTTAAAAAAATTGTGAATTCAATGTCGAGTCTGTTTGTTTGATTTAAATATGTTGGACATCAATGTAAGGCTGTATGAGAAATATATCACTTGTATCAGTTACTCTTTTGAAGTTGAACGTGTTTGTTTGATTTTGCTTTCTTTCTTTGATTTAATACCCGTTGTCTTCTGTTACATGTTGATCTAAATATCTAGGTCATTGATGTCTGACCGAATCAGGATTGCATCACTACTTGTATGAATCACACCTTGATGCTGCAAAAGTGAACGCTGACAAAGTTGGGCTAAAACAGCAAGCACATGCGTCGGTTTGACTGTTATTATCGGCATCCATGCTTTGAATTTAGTGGTCTGCTAGATGATACCTAGAGCTTGATTGCAGCAATTGAGCTGTCCTTGATCATGGCCTTCTTCGACCTCAACATCCCATTCCCATCTGCTGGGCCTGATACTGCAGTCCAGAAGAAGAAACGGATAAGGCTTGTTGTGAAGGCTATGGAGCTGGGATATGCTGGGATAGCCTACAACCAGACAGTCAGGGGTCCTATGTCTGATTCTGACCGTTGCTCTATTCACCCTTTGCCTCTCTCGTCCCTTTTGAAGGCTGCTCCCGCTCTATCTACTTCTGTTCGATTTCATCGGAGCCTGTTGCAACCTTCATTGGATGCACCACTTCGCCAGTACAACCGCCTCACTGTAGCCGTTGAGGCTGCCATTCATGCTGCTGCACTAAATTCCGACAATCCAGTGCTTAAGACGTATGATTTGGTGGCTGTTCAACCATTGAACCAGATGACATTTGATCAGGCCTGTGAGGAGTCTGAGGTGTGTGCATCAACCTTTGTAACTATTTTGTGATGGGTTAATTGGTTTTTCATGGTTTTTATTCTTTCTTTGTTTAGAAATTTAAGCCATGTGGTAAGCTAGGTGATTTCTCAACATAAATTTTATTTACTGATATAACATTATGACTGACAGCCTTAATTTGCACAATTTTTAATACTGTAGTGAATGCTTTTGTAAGTAAGATTTTTTTCCCTCGGGTATTCTTTTATGTCTGTCTGTCAAGCTTTTGTCAAATTAAATTTTTGTACATGAAGTTTAAAGGCTTCGATATTCTTTTCTGCAAGTAGATTTTATCTCAGATTTTTCTCAAAAATTGCCATTTCGTTTTAGGCTTCCATTGGTGAAGGCTGCTATTGAGGTTTTCTAAGCTTATTCCCTTTTTGGTATTGATGAAATAGTATTTTATTTAAAGATCTGTGGACTATTAGTTAATAATTAAATTTTCTGCACAGCATTTGATAAATTTTCATTTGAATTGTCAATATCTCGTTGAACAAGTTTCTCACATAATATTTATTGTGCAAATTTGACACCATTATGACTTCTGAATGATCTTTCTGCAGCGAGGAATATATTTTGAGATTGCATACTCTCCTCTGATATCAAATGTACAGGCTAGGAGGAACATGCTTTCAGGAGCTAAGGTATTATCATATTTGTGTGTTCTGTTGTAATAGGACTGTTATGAAGAACATATATGTGATGTTCCATTTGATATGATCATTAAGACGCTGACCTAGTAAGTGAAAGTGAATAAATCTGGCTAGAGTTACTTGTCAAAACTGAAAATAAGGATTAAAGTTTTAATTTCTGACGGGAAGTAAGAGTCTATTTGGTAACACAGTCTGGGGATGCAGATCTTAACCATCTGACTTTTATTCTGAAAATATTTCTCCTTTGCATCTGTTTAAACTTTAATCTTTCAACTTCTTGTTTGTTAGGTATCTGTTTGCTGAGCATACGAATATTGAGTTGGCTCATGAGCTGAGAATAATATCCATAAAATTTTCACTATAATACTAAAAAACGATTGTTATACCCCTCGAATTTTGTTATAGGCTCATGTTGAAAATAATGCCTTTATTTTTATAATATTGGTTTGCTCATGTTCTGTGGGTGTCAAACATAATTCCCACCAACAATTAACTGTGAAATTTTCAGTCCTTGTGATGGAGTTGATTCATCCATGTAGAGGCTACAGGGATCAACTCCCACACAAATTTTTTGGGCCGTCCAATTACAAGGACAGCCTAGATTTATTATTTTTTTAAAAAAAATTAAAATTTGATTTGGGCCATTCGATTAAAAGGACAGCACATATCATCGAACGGCAGAACGCCGCTGCGACAGCGGCGGCAAGGTGGGAGCGCGGAGGGCCCCGCTACCGGCCCCAACCCTTTGCCTCGCCCCCGCCCTGCCCCTCACCACCCGCCCCCACCCCCTTTTTTTCCCGTCGCAGCCGCGACCAGATCCGGTTGCGACAAGCTGGATCTAGCCTTCCCCCGACCAAATCTGGTCGGGGGACGGCCAGGTCCAGCCTGTCTTGGCCGGATCTAGCCGGTGGAGGCCAAATCAAGCCGTGACAAGAAAAAAAATTGGATGCCACCTCGTTACAGACGCCGCCGCCCCGCCGCAGACGACCCTCTGCCCCGCTCCCCCTCGACCCCGTTGTTCTGCCTCCCTGCAGCAGGCCGCGGGGGAGCAGGACGATGGGGTCGAGGGGGAGCAGGGAGGTGGCGTCCGTGACCCCTCCCCCTCTGCCCGTCGGCCATCGCACCCAGGCCCCCGCCTCCACCTCCTCCGCCCCCTCCCCTCCCCCCCCCCCCCGTCCTGCCCCGCCCACTCCCGGTCGGCCGGTCGTGGCCGGAATCCTGCCACCGATGAAAGAGGTGATGGAGTTTTTTTTATCTTCAAATCTAGGCCGTCTGATCATATGGACGGCCCAGTAACAATGGGGTTGAGGGGGAGCGGGGCGGAGGGGGATCCGCGGCGGGGCAGTGGCGTCCGTGACCCCTCCCCCTTCGCCTGTCGGCCATCGCACCCCGGCCCCCGCCCCTCCACCTCCCCCTCTGCCCACCCCGCCCCCTCCCCCTCCCCAGCCCTACCCCCCACCCATGGCCGGCCGGTCGTGGCCGGAATCCTGCTGCTAGCGAAAGAGGTGATGGAGTTTTTTTTTATCGTCAAATCTAGGTCGTCCGATCATATAAAAAGCCCAGATTAGACTTTGGGGCAGGAAAATTTTCTGCCCCTTGTTCAGGAACCTTTTACCTATATATATATATATATATATATATATATATATATATATATATATATTGTGTGTGTGTGTTAAGAAGCATATTATATAAATTTGTTTTAATGATTGTTGGTCTGGGTTCTGGTGATTGGGCTATGCATGGGCATGGAATGGTCCTAGCATGGCCGTTTAATGGCCTAATCAAGCCACATTGAGCCAAACACAGAACCCTGGCTTAGTTTCCTTCAGGCAGGGCCTAGCTTAGGATTTGGACCAAGCTGGTCCCATTAGAAGCAAGGACTTTTTCGACTCAGCCGAGCTTAATTAATTTAATATATGTTTGATTTGCCATCTGTTTCTCATAACTAAACAGCTATAATCTTACTTCAACTTCCTTCCTTCAGGAAAAAAAAGAAAAAAGAAAAAGAAAAGAGCTTATAACCTTTCGATTTCAACTCAATCACATAAACACCTTTTATGGAAAAAAAATTGAATTTCAGTTATTTTAATTTTAAACTAGTGGAAATGTCATAGAAAGTCTATACGAGAGTAGATTCTGATTTTAGAGATGTTAGACTCTCATTGAATCAAGAGATAAACTATAATATTTTAATTAATATTATAGTTTTGTTATTTTTTGATTGGCTAAATATCTTACTTTTAGTAAAAGTTTTGTCTGTAATTGCCTTTATTATATGAATAAGGGTATTTTATACCTTAGATTTCAGTCTAGTGGGGGCTTTTATTGGAAGTGAATTGAGAGGCCCTTGTGATGTTGCAAATGTGGCATTTTTATTAGGACTTTCCACGGAACGGGCTAAGGCCGCTCTATCCAAAAACTGTAGGTTGGCCTCCAACATATTAGAGATAACTGTTGTGTCTTCTTCAGAATAAAACAAGTAATGTAACCGAACCAGGTTTTGAAGGGAAACGAACTGTCCTCTTCCTGCTGGTTAATGACAATCGAAAAGATTACATACTCAGATACCACATGTTTTTCATTTTGAGAATACTATTACATCTTAATCGAATGCTTTTTCAGATGAATGACATTCATAAAAAAGTCCTTCAAGGAACCACGTTGGCTAGCAGTAAAGAAGCTGCAAATGAGTAAGACTTGAGGTAAAACTGTTAAATGTAGTTGATGAGTATATTGTTGTAGAAGGGCCTATGAAGGTAACATCAGAAGTTGAAGTTAGTGACACTAGAGGGGATTTGCGTGACGATCAATCAGAGTGACTGTCGCAACGACGATGACAATCGTTGTCCTTTAGCATTTTCTACGATGGTAACCTTATTTTTTGGAACGCAATGGTAATTTTTTTTTGTTGCTAATTAGTAAGGGCCCCTATCCTCGGGGAAGTGAATGCATCAGTCATATAAATAAATGTATGGGGTGACTTGGGTGTATTTACAAGTAAAAGACAAATGGCTAATGATAATTCCTAGGGTAGTTTTTGATAATTCTTAGAAATTTAAAAGTAGTCATCCAAGTTACACATGATTTCATTACTTTTTATGAAAATAACTCACATATCTTTAAAATTTTCAATAACATTCCTTAAACTTATCTGATTCCAACATGATATAAGAACCTCTAACCGCCAACCAAATCTGACTGACTATATGTCACCCGTGCATGCCAAACTAAGCTCTTGTCCCGGGTTTTTGGCCATATACCATATTCACAACCATATTCTATGATTGGATGCCTTATAACAAGCTATGAATTCACCTGGGGTGGTGGAAGAAGCTATGAGTATCTGTTTACTACTCCTCCAAGAAAGCAATCAGATAGACTGAGCCAAAAGTGGATCGACGACTATCTAAATATCCAACAAAATCGGAATCAGGATACCAAATGGTCACAAGTTGATCTGACTTCCGATATGTAAGCATGTAATGTTTTGTTCTCTGAAGATACCTCATGACTCTTTTTGGCTGTTATCTAATGATCAAATCCCAGATTACTTAATTATCTGCCCAACATTCAAATAATATATGCAATATCTAGACGTGTACATACTTGAGCATACATAAGACTTCCAACTGCTGAATCATAGGGAATAGTTTGTATTTCCTTTCCTTCTATGTCATTTCTAGGGCATTGATTGAGACTAAATTTGTCTCCTTTAGAGACATGGGTATCTTCTGGTTTACAACCTTGCATACTAAATCTCTTAATAACTTTTTCTACATAGGTCTTTTGTGATAATTCGAGTATACATCGAGAGTGATCCCAATGTATTTGAATCCCTAATACAAAAGACGCATTTTCAAAATCTTTCATTTCAAATTTATTTAATAAAAATCTCGTGGCTTCGTGCAAAAACCTCTATCATTGCTGACAAGAAATATATCATCAATATATAAAATTAGAAAAATATACCTACTCCCATTAAACTTATGGTATATACAATCATCAATCACATTCATCTTAAAACCAAACGAGAGAATAACTTGATTAAATTTGTAATACCATTGACGAGAAGCCTGCTTAAGTCCATAAATAAATTTCTTTAATTTGCAAACCATATTCTTTGAATCTCACGATACAAAGTTTTCTTGTTGTACCATATAAATTGTTTCATCAATGTCACCATTTAGAAACGCAGTTTTTACACCATATGATCTAACTCAAGATCAAAATATTCTACTAATGCCATAATTATTCTAAATGAGTCATTCGATGAAATTGGAGATAATGTCTCGTTATAATCGATGCCTTCCTTTTGAGTAAATCCTTCCCAACAAGATGAGTCTTATATCTTTCTACATCACATTTCAAATACCTCTTGGTTTTAGATGTGCATTTACAACCAATAGGTTTTTGCACCTTCAGGCAATGGGACAAGATCCCAAATGTCATTAGCTTTCATGGAATTCATCTCTTTGTTCATGACATCAATCTGCTTTTGAGAATTATAACTCTTCATAGCTTGATGAAAGTTGATTGGATCATCTTCCATCATTCCAATGTCATCCTCATATTTTTGGAGAAAGATGATATAATCATCTGAAATTACATTTTTCTTTTCTCTTGTGGCTCTCTCCAATGGCATTTGCTCTTGAGGCTGCTGAGTTTGCTCTTCAGGTATAAATTGATGATCCTGATTAGAGAGATTCTTGACATTATCTTGTAATTCTAATATTGTTTCTTGAACAACATCAGGAATATGATCTTCATTATTGTCAAGAACAATCATGGGAAGAGAAATAGATTTTTCTTTAAAGACCAAATCTATAACTTCATTTCCCCTCCAAACTTAACATCCTCAAAGAACTTAGCATTTCCCATCTCAAAAAATAACCTTATTGTGGGAACATGAAACTTATACTTTCTAAACCGTTTAGAGTACCCAACAAAATAGCTGCTAACTAGTCTTAAGTCCAATTTCTTTTTATTTGGCCTGTAAGGCCTTGTTTTAGCTAGACAACCCCAAATGTATAAATGCTTAATATTGGATTTTTTTTCCAGTCTACAATTCATAAGGGGTCTTAACTGTTGCCTTTGTTGGTACTCTATTAAGGAGATATGTTACAGTGTTTAGCGCCTCACCCTAGAGTGAATTACGTAAAGTAATTTGAGCAATCATACTTCTCACTATGTCTTTTAATATTCGATTCTGTCTCTTAGCAACACCATTCATGCTAGGAGTACCTGACATTGTGTATTATAGGATAATTTCGTACTCTTCTAAGAATTTGGCAAATGGTCCTCAATGTTGGACACCTGATCCATCATATCTACCATAGTATTCACCACTATGATCAAATCTGATAGCCTTAATGGTTTTGTCAAATTGGTTCTCAAGTTCAACCTTATATGCTTTAAACACGTTCAATGCTTGAGACTTCTCATGAATGAGATAAAGGTAACCATAACGAGAATAATTGTCTATGAACGTAATAAAATATAAATAATATAAAATTAAAAAAAGGTCATAAAAGTATTTTTATTTGAAAATTTATACGATGATGTGTTTGATTGGTTTATGTACGATCATATCAAGGCGATGAGCAGCAATGGATTGAACAGGTATACATTATTAATCAAGATCCGTATCACGACAGGGTTTCCAAATCCTGTGTTTCCCTTGCCAATTTAAATGCCCAAACAACAAGCTTTTTGCAACACTTTCTTGATCGACATGGTCTCTACCATGCGCAGAGCACGAGTGGTTAATGTCCTCTCCCACTTATTCCCTCTTCAAGCAGTGACATCCTTGACTTGTTTTCTCATTGACTTTGATCATTATATAATTAATAAACTTCTTTTGTCAGTACTTTTTCATTTTACGCGCTTAATTCAACAATCAGTGCGTATAAAACATGGAGGCTAATAGATATATACAGACAGAATTAATACCCCTTTACACGCTGACTTGTTGATGACATCCTTTTTTGTTGTGTCCGTATAGGGCTTTAATAAGTTGTCTGTCGTAATGAAGTGAGAAAGCCCATGTGTGTTGAATCCTACGTTCATTTTTCTGAAGGGAAAAATTTGAAGTCAGATTCCTCCAACAACCATCCAAATGTCACTCAGAAATGATGTAAATCTGGCACCTTGTGGCATCAACTTTGACAAGAATCCTGACGTTTCCCATATGCCTTGTGCAATGAGGATTCCCATATGCTTTGTGCAATGAGAATTCCCATATGCTCATGGAGAACATCACAAGCCCTACGCTGGATACATTAACAGGTGAATTTGGCTTTTCAAATTCTGCTTCAAAAGCGCTGGATCTGTTAAATATATGTTCAGGCATTCGTGATGTTTCATTTGCTACAAATGTAGGTGACCAAAACGCTGACGAGAAAGTTGTAGATCCTTTAGTGGATAGATCAGTAGCTAAAGATATTTGTGTCAAAATAAGTCAATGACTGCAGATTTGTGTATTCCATCATTGGAACAATCTGCTGCATTTGTTGAAACAGTCATCGTATACCAGGATGCTGAAAGAGTGAAGCACAATTATGCAACTTCAGTGCACGATCTGGCGGATGGACGCATGACTGACAATGAAGCACATACAATGCTAGCTTCTAATTTGCGAAGAACTGATGATTTTACAAACATAGAGAATTGGGAATCAATAAATATGATGAAAAGAGTAGGTGAACTGACTGAAAACGCATGTCTTCTTCTGGAAGATCTTGATTGTAAAACTTCAGATCTTTCAGGACTTAGATGAAGTTTCTAGGTTGGTCAATAAACTGCTGTCAGAAAGGATGACATCTGAGAGTGTAGAAGTGCTTAGTCATACAATTCCAGAACTTTCTGTTCATACAGAAGCACAGAATCGTGATGACTCCATTGCTTTAGTGGACAAATGTTTAGCGTCAGATAGGGAAGAAAGTAGTGGCTGAAACTGTCTCATGTTTGTCTTAATTTTAAGCATGGCTTGTGAGTGACTACTAATTGTTACCATTTCCTTTCTGTCGGGTGCATGTAAAGGCAGATTAAAGCGAAAATCACGACATTCAGCCTCTTTATTTCCATCAAGAACATTCTTAAGGAATATGCATTTTAGGGAGAAGAGACGGAAATAAAGCCCTAAAGAATAAGGTATAGGTAATTTGACAACCAAGGAAATTTTCTTCACATTGTATACCTCCAGCAGGATTTTGCAGGCATCCCTGTTTTATCAATGCTGAAAATTTTGGCCATAGGATGTGTACATGTAATTGGAAAGGCTGATGGCAAAAGCTTTTGAAGAAGTTGAAATTTTATCAAGATATTGTTCATTATGAATAATATGTTGATGTTTGTTGCTCTAATTTCAGTCACGGAGTCATTTGTTGTCTACTTAATGATCTACCCGAGCATGGGGGTGCCTTTGTGCAACAAGATTGAGCATGTAGGTGCCCCTTTAGATCAGGCTGCCTTTCTCTGAGGGTGCTTTTGTGCAACAGGGCTGCCTTCGTTCTCTACAGGTAGATTATGACCGATTCAAATAAACCGATTTTTATCTGTTTTTTAATAAATCGGTCCGATTTTTGATGAATCCATCCAATTTAATGACTCATTTTAAATCCGATTCAATATCCGATTTAAATTTTTGCAATTATGATTTGATTTTGTTGGGTTTCTAAAAATATTGATCTTGAGTTAGGGTGCATATAGATTTTGATATTATAATAATCTTGTGAAACATAATCAATACTCTTTTGACTAATTATAATTAATGTTTTTTCAACCTATATTGAGGCTTTTAACCATGGCACCTTAGTTCATGACTCCCGAATTGTTGTGTACAAAAAGGAATATTTATTTAGTCATTGTAATAAATGATTTCCGTCGTGTGTTTCAGGCCCCAAAATCTAACAAAGGAGAAGAGTCGGCAGATTTCGGTATGCAAAGGATGATTGCTGCTACATAAATAAGATAATATATAGATATGTATGTGCCGAGGAATAAGGTGTTTAATCATACATGTGCCCTGTTTTTTTCAGTCTCTCATGTTGTTCTTCTCATAGAGTTTGTGATGGAGATGATTCATCCATGTAGATGCGATAAGCAGCGGTGGATTGAACAGGTATACATTACTAATTAAGATCTGTATCACGACATGGTTTCCAACTCTTGTGTTTCTTTTGCAACACCTTGATCTACATGTCTCTACCATGCGCAGAGCACATGTTGCCCATAGTTGGCGCAGTTTGATTGTTTGAACTTTTTATTATATAGCTGTTTATATATAGTTGTTATGTATCTTCTTTATCTCTTCCTTCTTTTTCTTCTTCCAAAAATTTTTAGTTTGGAGCTTCACCAATAAAATGTCAAATATGACAAACATATCTATTCTATATATACACTCAGAATACCTTCTTTTGAAAATGGAAGAGGCTAGAAAGGGAGAAGAAGATGATGCCTGAACCATTAGATATAATCTAACGGTTCATTTAAAATTGCAGCGCAACCACAACACATACTCCTTTTTTTCATATATATATATATCTGATGCATTTGATTGGTTTATATGGTCATATCAAGGCGATGAGCAGCGATGGTATATATTATTGATCAAGATCCGTATCACAGCATGGTTTCCAACTCTTGTGTTTCTTTTGCCAATTGAATTTTATAACAAAATCATTTTTGTTGTATTAATATAAATATAAAGCACACAGTCCCACCAAAGACAAAATTAACAGGTAGACTATTTTTTAAAATGAATATTTTATGACTATAAATTTTTTTTAAAGATGTATGAATAGTAAACGTTGGTAATAGTCAAGTAATAATTATGAAGAAAATAGAAAAGTTTGAATAGGAGAGGAAGGCTATCATCCTTTTTTTCCCATCATAAATCATCAAAGAATGACAAAAATAACTTAACTATAGGTGAAAGAAATGTGTATATGATAGAGGGAAAGTTTTATTTTAAAGGTGTATTGGACACATCAGACATGTATCGTATCAATTTTTTCAAAAACCAATACATATCATTTGGGTTATCCTTCCCCCATAAATACATGAACCCTATTTTGGGCAAAAATCAAAAATAACGTGTTTTACGTTGTGTGTGGAGAGAATAGAAGTAAAGATAGACGTTTTTCTTCTTTTGTGTAGACAATAAGGGCAATGAAGGGAGAAGGAGAAAATTATGTGGATTGAATAAACGTGAAAATCTTATTGAAATTTGTTTATAATTGTCAATAATAGCTTTGCCAAGTTCTTAATCGGTGATATCTTTCATTTATTCTTTTTATTTGTGATTAATACTAAATATGTTGAAATTACAACAAATTATTATTAAAGGAGTTTGTTTTCCCCTAGATATTTTTTGTATTAAGTTGTGATATAGTGAATTTGATCCAGCCATATGCTCGTAGTTTTCCCCGGATTTGGGGTTTTTTACGTAAAAATGATATTATTTCTTATTTTTGTTAAATTTAATTAAATTAGTTGGTACTTCTCATTAATTATGTATTAAAATATGGATTTAGATATTTGGTTAATCCCAATATATCGGTCATATCGTGGTGATGCGTAAAGGTGATACAAAATCCATGCTAAATTATATCTAAAATCAATGATCACATAATTTCTTTTTTATTTTTGCATTCCCCACCATCGAAGTCAACGCACACCCTCCTCCTCCCAAGTCCCAACCTCCTCCCCCATCCACAGCTTCCTTCAACACCCATAAGACTATGTTCATCTTTTCCCGGTTGTTGATGATGATTTGAAAATAAACGAAGACATGTATGAGAGCATATAAATTCAATAACTCACATATAAACTGGTTATCTCTTCGTACATTTCATAAAAAGTAGCCACAATTGGAGGATAGTGATGTTTTCCAGTGATACTACTAAGAAAATAAATTTTGCAAATGCTTTTATATTGCTGGTCTTAAATTTCGATGAGGAAAATAAATTTTGCAAATGCTTTTATATTGCCTGTCTTAAATTTCGATGAGGGAAGAAGGTTAGCTTGGGGAAGAGCATTTGTCTATATAAAATTTTACTATTTATAATTATATAGATATTAATTTAAGTTCCAAACTCGTAAACACATGTCAGGGATCCCGTAGAAGAATAAAAAGTATAAGAAAAATCAATCCCAAGAAAAGTATACGAAGGAGTAAATATATACAAAGTATAAATTTTTTTCTTTGTATTGTATATTATTTTAATATATATTACTTGGTTGGCCACTTAAAAATGAAGGAAATCATGATACATATATAAATAAATATTTTTTTCTTAATATTGTATATTAATTTAATATATATTATTTGGTTGGCCACTTAAAAATATTCTTAAATATTAACAAAAAGTTGGATTTGGCCTTCCCAATTGGTTGACAAAATGTTAATTATGCATTACCACCTTTGGCTTCAGAGAAGCACATGCTGCCTATTGTCGGCGCAGTCTTATTGCTTGAATTTTTTATTATATATTTATTTATATAATGTTCTTTTCCAAAAAAAATCTAATTATATGGTCAAAGAAATGACTTATTCTATGATTTTTATTTTTCAATGTGAACTGTTTTGTCTAATACGGAGAAGTCCTTTTGACCATGGAAAGATAACTTTCTTTCGGGCATATCTACCAAGTTTCATGCACAAAGCAAAAACCATGATCCGCTTTCGAATCTTTCTTTATTTGCTGCTTTGCAATCTTGATGTTTGGCTGAGTCGTTCACTAAAACTCTCTACTTGCTCCTTGCGGATGTTACATAATTATAAGGATCAAAATGTCTCACTCTATTTGAGTCCCCAAAAGTTACCCAACTTGCCTTCTTCGCAGGTTTTGAATAAGAACGTAAAATTGAAGGTTTATTTGGTTGTGAAAAAACAAATTACGTGAAAAAATACAAACGAAAGAGCAGAAGATGAAATCAACGTTGTTTTTTCTCATTTTCTCATATTTTTTGTAAAAAATGCGTTCCCACACCCCCCCCCACTCTCTGCCCATTGCCCATGACTTTCTTCTCTTTCCCTCAGCGCTAGTGCCTTCTTATTACGTAATTTGATATGACTTTGCCCTAAAATTGGAATCTTGTAAATTTGCTTCCATTGAAGATAAATGCTTTAATTCTTTAACTAGTTATTCATTCAATTTCCTGCATTTATTGAATTCTGGAGTGTCAATTTGATTATTATTGTTACTATGTTTTTTTTTAATCTCAAAGTGTGGAGCTTTGAACTTTGGTATAGCTGCCTCAGCATTTTTTTTGTAATATGTTACAGTTCTTGATCATAATATAATGCTTGGCACCTTCTTTTTTTTTACATGGCTTAATTATTTTAAAATGGCTACCATATAATATTTATAGATTAAAATTGTTAAAACAGTTAGTGAAGCCTATTGGTTCCGATTGTTCTGTGGTATAATTTAAATCATGATAGGTTGGTCTTTGGTATAATTTAAATCATGATAGGTTGGTCTTTTTTTTGTTTTATCTTTTTATAATCCCATAGTAGGCAAGCGCCACCGCTATTGACATTCAGTAGACCCAGAGAAGCTGAGATGGCTCTTTAGATTATTTTTTAGAATCTCTTAGACATACTAAATGTTGGGTTTGTCCCACATCGGTCGTAGAAGTTGTTGGTGACTTGTATATAAGTTAATGTGAAAGCCTAAATTCTTGAGCTAGCTTTTGGATTAAGAGAGGCCCGTGACACCTGAAGCCCCTTTTGGGAGTCCAACAGTTGTTTCGGAGCTTGGGTGACGATTGTTCTTGCACCGATTATTCTTGTCTTCTTCATGGTCATAGAGGTTGTTGGTGACTTGTATATAGGCTAATGAGAAAGCCAGGTTCTTGAGCTGAGCTTGTAGATTAAGAGGCTATGTGACACTTGGTGACTTGTATATAGGCTAATGAGAAAGCAGCCTTAATTCTTGAGCTAGCTTTTAGATTAAGATGCATGTGACACTTGGTGACTTGTATATAGGCTAATGAGAAAGCCTTAATTCTTGAGCTAGCTTTTAGATTAAGAGGCATGTGACACTTGGTGACTTGTATATAGGCTAATGAGAAAGCCTTAATTCTTGAGCTAGCTTTTAGATTAAGAGGCATGTGACACCTATATGGGTTCCATCTGAGGAGTTTGTCAGGTAGCTTTTAGATTAAGAGGAGGCATGTGACACTTGGGCTTTTAGATTAAGAGGAGGCATGTGACACTTGGTGACTTGTATATAGGCTAATGAGAAAGCCTTAATTCTAGGCATGTGACACTTGGTGACTTGTATATAGGCTAATGAGAAAGCCTTAATTCTTGAGCTAGCTTTTAGATTAAGAGGCATGTGACACTTGGTGACTTGTATATAGGCTAATGAGAAAGCCTTAATTCTTGAGCTAGCTTTTAGATTAAGAGGCATGTGACACCTATATGGGTTCCATCTGAGGAGTTTGTCAGGTAGCTTTTAGATTAAGAGGCATGTGACACTGGTCATAGAGGTTGTTGGTGACTTGTATATAGGCTAATGAGAAAGCCTTAATTCTTGAGCTAGCTTTTAGATTAAGAGGCATGTGACACCTATATGGGTTCCATCTGAGGAGTTTGTCAGGTAGCTTTTAGATTAAGAGGCATGTGACACCTATATGGATGGAGGAGTTTGTCAGGTAGCTTTTAGATTAAGAGGCATGTGACACCTATATGGGTTTCATCTTAGATTAAGAGGCATGTGACACCTATATGGGTTCCATCTGAGGAGTTTGTCAGGTGGGTGGGTGCCGTCTGATTTAAGGGGAGTTTGTCAGGTGGGTGGGTATCGTCTGATTTAAGGGGAGGTTTGTCAGACGATGATGGTTTTGGGTCATGCCCGATGTGTGAAGGGGAATTATTGAGTTTGTCCCACATCGGTCGTAGAGGTTGTTGGTGACTTGTATATAGGCTAATGAAAAAGCCTTAATTCTTGAGCTAGCTTTTAGATTAAGAGGCATGTGACACCTATATGGGTTCCATCTGAGGAGTTTGTCAGGTGGGATGGGTGACGCCCATTTTTCTTGCGCCGATTATTCTTGTCTTCTTCATGAGTTCCATCTGAGGACCTTGTTAGGTGGGCAAGTGGGTGCAGTCTGATTTAATGCTTGTCAGACGATGATGGTTTCGGGTCACGCCCGATGTGTGAAGGGGAGTTATTGGGGGAGTTAATGGTTTCGGGTCACGCCCGATGTGTGAAGGGGAGTTAATGGTTTCGGGTCACGCCCGATGTGTGAAGGGGAGTTATTGGGGGAGTTATTGAGTGTGTCCCACATCGGTTTGTCAGACGATGATGGTTTTGGGTCACGCCCGATGTGTGAAGGGGAGTTATTGAGTTTGTCCCACATCAGTCGTAGAGGTTGTTGGTGACTTATATATAGGCTAATGGGAAAGTCTTAATTCTTGAGCACACCTATTGCCGAGTTTCCTTTGGTTGTTTTCCTTTGGTTGTTTAAAGTCCCTTTGTGGGGCTTGAAGGGTCCAACAGTAGTTTCGGAGCTTGGATGGGGGCGCAAAGGCCCAATACTAAAGAAGTAACTTATATGGAGCTTGGATGGGGGCGCAAAGGCCCAATACTAAAGAAGTAACTTATATTACTGCTGCTTGTTTATATCTATCTTTCTCAAGTTCAATGGCATTTCAAATATGATTACCTTCAGAAGATGTTATTATTAATATGTGGCTGAGGTAAAGTAGATTACTTTAATTTTAGTTATTTAATTTTTTAAAATAATAACTTAGACTTATTCGATTTCAAATATGATTACCTTCAAAAGATGTTATCATTAATATGTGGCTGAGGTAAAGTAGATTACTTTAATTTTGGTTAATTAATTTTTTAAAATAATAACTTAGACTTGCTTGAATAAGTCATTACTAATGATATGAGAGCCGATTTAAAATAATATTAGATAATGGGCTAGAATCCACATGGGCTAGGTCGATGGGCCAAGAAAAATAATTTTAAAAACAAAATTACTTAAATAGGTGGATATTGATATTCCTCAAATTAATTTTCCATCCAGTTGGACCCAATCTATTAAAGAAGGAGCCTATTGATCAACTTTACCTACCAGATTAAGACCAAGAACATTAATAAAACTATGCCCATAAATCAACTTTATTTAATTATTTTTGAATAGATAATTTAGGTTTATCAATTCGTGCTTAGGCCAAATTGCAAAACATAGCTAATCAATATCCAGATTTATTAGACCTCAAGAAGATGGGGGGAAATGTGTTTTTTTGTTGTTAATGCTCCTAAATATGAATAACTGTATAAGTTTGAGAACCCATTTAGCCTTGAAAGGAATTGATTAATAATGATAATGGAAGTGAAAAATTCATATCAGTAGTACAACGGGAAGCCCCTAAACAGTGCTGTAGCCACAGTTTTCAATTATGTCAAGCTAAACAAATTAAAGTGCATGTAATATTTTTTATGAAACAACTTCATAGCTGAGCACATATTCATCATTATTAGAGCTATATATATTCAACAATTTGCATCCCTAAATGCCAGGTTATGTTGCCCCTAAACTTCATCCTTTTTATGACAAAGAAAAGAAAAAGAAGAGAAAGTATGGGTGATTTTAAAGATTGTGTAATTATGATGTCTAGCAAGTCAGTGCAATAACTATGACAGATTATGATGTTATTTTAAAGATTGTGTTATTATGACAGATTATGACAAAAAAATAAAAGGATTTAAGAAAAAAACGAAATTATTTTCTTATTATATTAGAAAGAAAAAAAATTATAAAGCACAATATCATTTTCTATCATTTCTTTGCATATTTGTTAGGAAAATAATTTGGGAAGAAGTTTTCACTACCATGGAAAACAAATGTCTTTCATTATATTATCTTATAAGATGGTTTGTTAGTCATTTTTATTTTTATTAGAAGGATTGTTACTAATTCAATATAGAAAAATAAAATATATCTAGAAATGTGACATTGTACACATCTAGGAAGATGCTTTGCTTTCTTATATTAGAAACAGATGCACTGATTCTCCCAATACTGAAAAGAATACTCTTTAATACAAAAATAAGTAATAAAAGAAATTCAGCAAGCTCGTGTTAAGATTAATTGAATAATCAAGAAGGGAAAACCAATAAAATTTAACGAAATCATAAGATGGGAAAAAAACTATTAAGATAAAAGTTCACAATCGCAATACTAAACTCACATAATTAATGCTAGAATTTATCCATATAAAATTTTATACAATCATTAGTTAAGAAGAATGAACCTAATAATCTCCCATTATAGCTCCGTCTGAACAGAGACATGGTTGACCATGCAAAATTAATTATATTAAATGTGTGTTTAGCCCAAAATAAACAAATGTTAACGTCTCTTAAAAATATTAGACCTGTTAAAATAATTAACTTTAAATGATCTAATATTCTTTAAAGATTAGCATTAACTAGACTATAAAAAGTAGGTTTTATTTTCGATCAGATTAAGTTGAATATGAGTCACTTCAAGAATGCATGTTTAACATGTCCAATAAGTAGGAGATTCATAAAATCTGGTCAAATGACAAATATATAGAAATAAAATCTGAATTAACTTTTATTACGCGGCTGTTTAGAATGTAGTTTTAAATATCAAATTATTAGATAGTATGGGGTATTCTTGGTGTGACCAGGTCGAACCAAGTTGAATTATTAATTTGTAAATAAAGTATTTTGTTAAAAATATTTTTGGTGTATATAGTATGGGGTGTCATTCGATGACGGTTGCCCTTCTCCATTCAACGAGACCGCACTAGTTGTTCTCCCTCCGATGTCAGCGGTGTTCTCCCTCCGGTGGCGGTGATCCTTCGCCCTCCAACAATGGTGGTCCTTCTTTTTGGTCCACTGATTTAAGGTTGATGTTTACAACAATAATTTTTATTCAATCAAACTTGAGGTTGTAAACTTGATTATACTCTTAATGTGATATTAAACTCCTAATCTGATATAAATTCTACGATATTAATACTCTTGATGCAGACTACAATAATCTACATTACTATATAACATAAAATATATGAAACTGAATTTTAATAAAAAACATTAATTTGCAAACTCTTAATGTGTCTCCATAGGTAGTTGTTCTCCACTAAGCTGCAAGATAAAAGCCCACATTTTCGTCATCCTCTTTCCACCGGATTGATATTGTTTGGCTACATATCTATTGAGAACTCTTTTTTATGAGATGTGTTTTTTAAATTTCATTCTTGAAGGGGTGAATTCAACGAAGTTCTTTATGATGTTTTCACTTTGGTTCCCGGTGACAAGCAAATATGTCAGTCGGCTCTTTAAGATATTTATGACACTTGTTAGCGTAACTCAAAATATATACTCAATGTTAGAAGGAGGCGTTATTTAAAGTATTTGAAGTGATTTCACTTAAAATACCTTCAACTACACATATTTTTAATATCGCTTAAAAGTTTTCTTTCCCTTATTATGTTGTCAATCCCCTGGCCTTCTCCTTTTAGTCCTCCTCACACCCCTTCCCTCATAGCTGACCTTTTATTATTCATATAATTATAAATACTATTAACTAATAATGTTTATTATATTTTTAATTTTTAATTTTAATTTAGTTAAGATATTTTAATTTTTTAAATTTTCAAAAGCAAAAAATATTGTAAATATTAATATAACCTACAAAGAAAAAGTTAGATTTTATCTAAATTTTTCATATGCATGTTGTATTTGTCTTAAAAAAATTCATAACAATTAACAATCGCATCATAAAAATTAACCATTTCGAAGGATATCCATAAATTGTTAATGATGATGGGTCATTTTTAGTGTACACTTTATGATCAATATGTAATCTTTCTAACATGTAGGAAGTTGGTAATGGAGTTGATATTGAAAGTGTTTGAACCATAAAATGAAGTAATGAAAAAAACTATTAAAAAAATTAAACTGATACTAAGGAGTCTTTTAAAGCTCTAAATAGAATTTCTATTATAACCAATTAATTAAATCTCTATTTTCATATAAGTAATTTAAAATACATATTAACATACATAGACAATATTGATTGCTTAGTAATAATATTTAATATACATTAATTTGAAAACAAAATGTATATTAAGATAGATTTTTTTCCATAATCACTAAAACGAATTACATTATATAAAATAATCTTTCATTACATAAAATAAAATAGTCTTTCACTATATAAGACATTAGACAAAACTAAAAAAATATCTATATAAAAAAAAGATTAAAGACATCATAACACTAAGTGCTCATCTAGTAGAGTAGAAGATATTTTGATTATGACATAAATAAAGATGCCTTATAAAACACACTTAAAGGAAAATAGTTTATAGTTTTGTGCTCTATCTTTAACAAAAGCAGTGTAGGGGGAAAAATATTTTTTAACTGGTATATGATAATTAGTTAGATACTTGTTATTTGCAAACAAAAAAAATCATTTAAATAAATAAAAATCACAAAACAATTAAATAAAGCTAAATTGGGGTATTGCTTACACTGACTATCAGAGATGCACATCTGGCATCACTTAATAATTTTTAATGACTCGGGTGATCAAAGCATGTGCCACTTAAAAAATATTTTAACGCTTGTTGACGGCACATAAATACTTATACGCAATGTTAAAAGTGGGTGACAGTTAAAAGTATTTAAAGTGGTGTTAAGCAGCATCATCTATAAATGACGCCCATTAAAAGTTTTATTCAGTTAAAAAAGGAAAATCTCCTCACCACTTCATAAACTATCTTGCTATGCCCTTTTCTTCCCCTCACTACCCTCTCCCTCCCCTGACATTCTTTTTCGCCCACTTAACATATTTTAACTAACACTTATTTAAAATTGTGTAAGCAACTTTAAAAGCGGGTCATTTCACTTAAATATTTAAAATAATGTTAAATAATGCTTATTTTTTGTCTTAGTTAAAAGCTTTATTTTGGTTCCAATCCCTCTTACCACCTTTGACCACCTTACCCTACTCTTGTTCACCCCCTACCAGGTTACCCTTTCATCCTTTCCCTCTCCCTCTCACCATTATTTCCTCACAGCCCACCCTCCTCTAATTTTCCTACGCTTCCCTTTTCCTTTATTTTTTATCATGGCTTTGCTTTTAATGTGGGACAACTTAATAAAGGGTATTCTTCTATATCATCTTCTAAAATCATGATCTACACTATCTTCTAAATGACAATTCAAACCTAAAAAGAAGTAGTTTTTTTTAACCTATATACAATGTTTTAATTATGTATTAATTTAATATAAAGTCTTTTTAAGATATGAGTGGATTTTTAATTTTCCATGCAAAATTGTGCTAAGTAGGAAAAATGAATAATAATATTACGTTATCTGAGAAATAGACAAATATAGCATATATGAATCAACTAGCATTAAATAAAATTAGCTTGATATAATAACTTTTATGATCTTGAATCTAATATTTTTACTAGTTAGATGCTTTTTAAACTTTTTTTTAAGGTGCTTCTTAAATATATTTAACGAGGCTTATCATATAAAGTTTGTTTTACGTATCATATAAGTTCGATTTAATGATTGTTGGTCCAAATTAGGTTAGGATTTGTAGTCATGTGCCCTGGTTCAGTTCACAATTAGCCGAACTTAGCTTAGGATTTGGAGTCATATTTAGCCAATTAGAACCTAAGGCTTTTCATGGTGAACCGAGCCTAATTTGTAGAATTCACCTATTTTTGAAATCTAAACTGCAATCATCTTACATCCAATTTAATTCAATCAAATGAAAGCATTTAAATGAAAAGAGTATAATTTCAGCTTGTTTTGCTTTTAAACTAGTCGAGATGTAATGCTATGAACAACATATATTAGAGTGTGATTCTGATTTTAGAGATTTACTCTCATTGAATCCGGAGATTAGTAGATTATAATATTTTAATTTATTATTTATATTTTTTGTTGTATTTTGATTGTCTAAATGGCTTACTATTTTTAAGGAGGGCTCGTTGTTGATGTATTTTAATTGGTGGAATGCCTTACAATTTCTAATGAGGTCTCAATTTTTAATTGCCCTTCTATTAATAAGCATAGATGAGTTATGCCTTAGCTTCTAATTTATGGTTAGGTTTAAATAGACTATAGCAAACTTTGAACTATGAACTATAATGCCAGGAGATTCTAGTAAACCATCCCCAAGTTTCTTCTTTAGCATCCCAAGCCAATTATTTTGTAAGAGGCCAGCCCAATTAAACATGGGAGATTTCTAGCTAACAAGAATAGCATTTTCCTAATACTTGTGCAACAACCAAGATCAACTTGTACCAATTGATGACCTTAGTTATTTCTTGAAGAAGGATTAACGAAAATTGAAGATTATAAGCATTATTTCTACGAATATATTAAATTTTATTTTAATAGATATTAGATATTGGACAAACTAATTAATTAGGAATCTTATACTCCAACCACCTTAAAGAAATTTTATCCCTAAATTTTTAGTGAAAGTTTATTCTATCATTCAATGCAGTCTTGGGTTGATTTTGAAACCACTTGTAACATTTTAACATTCTTTTGATCTTGGCCTTTACCTCCTTCGTCACACAAACCAACATGGTGTAACTTTTTCCATTCGTTCTCTTTCATATATAAATATAGATGTCTTCGTTTTCAACTTCCATCTTATTAGCCATTCACTACATTTATGTCTACCACTAAAAAATATTTTTGTTCATAAAAAGAAAGAAACTTGAGTGAATTCTAATGTTTTAAGGGGTGCCATCATAACTCCTATCTCAATATTCAGTCAATGAAGTGGATTGAATTACTAGGTAAAGTTCTTTGATATAACTCAACCACACATGTGATTTATGTTGTGGATCAACTGCATAATTAAACACTGCTTTATTTAAATAAAGTCAAGATCAATTTTTTTACTGTGACAAATACAATAATGAATTTGAAACCTTATTAACAGGTTTAACCAAGACACCGTGAATGTTGTCAAAGGCCGCTAGACTATATATATATATATATATATATATATTATAGGATCTGCTATGCGCTGCATGAAAATGCAGCACATATGCAGCGTTCCTATTGTGGGCCGCCGGATCTGGATCCGGCGGCCCACAATCAATCACCCCACCCACCCCACACCACACACCCCTCGTCTTTCCCGTGCGCCCTGTCCTCCCGCCCCTCCAGCCGCCCATGCCCCCACCGTCCCCGGCCTATAAAAGGCCGCCCCCACTACCCCCTGCCACACTCAAGACATTTGCTCACCCCCCGGCCCCGGCCCCTCCCCCACCCGCCACCCCTGCCCCCACCCCCGTCACCGCCGCCCAGCTTCTCCCACCCCTTGCCCCCCCACCCCCACCCGCCCCTGCCCGTGCCCCCACCACACCCGCCCCTACCACCCCTGCACCTGCCGCCGCCACCCGGCTTCTCTCGCCCCCTGCCCCTCCTCTGCCCTCTGCCCGCCGTTGCCCCCCCCCCACACCCGCAGCCCCCTGCCCCCTGCCCTCCACACCCTCCTACAACCTCCCACAAATCCCCCTGCCCCACCCTGCACTGCCCCTTGCCCCACCCCCCACACCCCCTCCCCCACTGCTGGCTCTTCCTGCGCCCCCGCCACAGTCCCCCCACCCGCCGCAAGCCCCCCGGTGTGCCCCCCACACCTACGACTACCTCCGCCGCGGCCCCCCACAATCACTTGTCGCCGTGATCCTCGACTAGAAAAAAGAAAGTGACTTGGTCCCACCTCGGAAAAAAACCTTAACTCAGTCCCCCGGTCGTGTGAGGGTGTGCTATTTTTTAACTTTGAATTTAATTTTTTTTAATAGGCTTCAGTGGCAACATTTATAATCACACAGTGAATTTTTTTAAACAAAGAAAATAAAAATTGTTTACGACATAATTGTTGCTTTGATTTATTGTATTTATGTTTCAATCGGTATTAAAAAATATATTTTCATGTCAACAATATTTGTGACGAGAGTCGAGGTGGCTAGAATTACATCTTTCAACAAAGAACAAATCCAATTGAATATCAGAATTAGGTAAGAGTTAAGCCTTCGAAAGTACTTTGACTTAATAAAAGAATGTTTAGTGCGTCTATTTTAATTGAAAATATTCTTTTATATTTATATAGTAAGGTATATATTTTAAAAGAATATTTGTATAAAAGCGTATTTTCTTTATAAAAATTTATATATATAATATATATATATATATATATATATATATATATATATCCCACGCCGGCATCACCCATCCCCTCTGCTACCCCAAACTCCGACCCCGCCCCCACACCTTGCCCACCCCATCTTTCCCCTATCCGTTCCCTTCTCTAGGAAGGGTCCCATCTCGCACTCCTCTCAAGACCGGGATCCTGTCGCGAGAAGGTAAACCCTAGTAAAAGCCAATGCAATAGCCGACTTTTATTATTATTATTATTATTATTATTATATATTATTATTATTGGTATAAGCGTTGGTTGGTTGCATGCGTATGAATCCAATGGTTCCAAAGCGTTAGTCTTTTTTTTCTTTTTTCTTTCTGAATTGAGATTGTGAAAAAGGGTTTAATCTTTTTCTATCAATAGTCAAATATAATACCGGCACAAACTTTCACAAAAAATAAATAAATAAGGGTTTGATTTTAGGCCCAAGTAATCATTATGGGCTTCTGATTTTGGCATGGGCTGAAAAGTCCCCATGATTCACCAACATTGGGCCTGATTTTGTGTAGAAGAAAGAAAGGGTCCTCTCAACGCCCCTCTGTTTTGCCCAGCCACCCCATAACTAGCAACCTCGCCGCTGGCTGCCCATCACCCGCTACCAACTAGTGGCGCTTCCTCATCAGTGTTGTCGCCGCCTTCCACCGCCTCCCTTGCTTCTACCTCTCACTACCCTTTTCTTCTCGTTTTCCTTCTCGGTCACCCACTGCCACCCACCAACCCCGACAACGACGACATCCGGCTATGCCTCATTCCCCCTTCCCGACTATTCCCCAAGCTTGGACAGCACATCCACAATGACCCAGGTGACCCAAGGCAGGGCAAAAGAGGGGATGGGATCGGGGCGGCAAACGGGGAAGAAGGGGAGGGGGGGGTGCTAGAGTTTATTTTCCAGTCGTTGGATTGTGATCCAACAGCTAGAATCAAACTGCAACACAACCATCTTAGTAAAAAACTTATTTATAATGAACAACTTTTCTGAAAAATAATATAACAAATATTTATATAATAAGGTATATATTTTAAAAGAATATTTGTATAAAAGTGTATTTCTTAATAAAAAATTATACATATATATATATATATATATATAAACCAGCGACAGCGTTGCCCACCCCCTCTGCTAGCCAGCGTCGCCTACCCCAAACTCGACCTCGACCCTGTCCCCACACCCTGCCTCCCAGCCCCTCTTTCCCCTATCCCTTCCCTTCTCGAGGAGGGGTTCTGCCTCGGACTCCTAAACTCGACCTCGACCCTCTTTCCCCTATCCCTTCCTTTCTCGAGGAGGGGTTCTGCCTCAGACTCCTCTTGAGAGTGGGATCTCACTGTGAGAAGATAAACCCCGGTCATAGCCAATGCGATGGCTGACTTTATTATTATTATTATTATTGGTATAAGTGTTGGTTGGTTCCAAAGCTTTAGTCGTTTTTTTCTTTTTTCTTTTAGAATTGAGATTGTGAAAAATAGTTTAATCTTTTTCTACGTAATAGTCAAAGCCGGCAGCAATGTTAACAAAACAAAACAAAAAATAAATAAATAAGGGTTTATTTTGGGCCCAAGTAATCATTATGGGCTTCTGATTTTGGCTTTGGCTGCAAAGGCCCACGATTCACCAACATTAGGCCTGATCTTGTGTAGAAGAAAGGGTCCCCACAACGGAGCCGTCGGAGTGTTTCGATTAGCAATCGGCTTTGTGAAAAATAGCGTTCAATCTTTTGTTTTTAGTGGCATGTTTTTATAAATTTTTTTAAAAATATTTTTATGGTGCAGCAGAAATTGATTTTATGTGTTCCTGGTCTCAAAGGTCTTAAAAGACAGATCTTGAAAATAATGGTGAAATACTAGTATAAATAAATATATAATATATTATATATATAATTTATGTATAAATTAAAATTAGATGATCCTTTCATATAACGATATCTTCAATTTAATTAATAACTAAGACCTTTATTTAATGTATCTTCAATTTTATTTTATGTATAAATTAAAATTACATGATCCCTTTATTTAAGTGTATCTTCTAATTCTATTTTTTAATATAATTTATAAAATTTACACTAAACAAATATCTAAGACATACAAAATAATAAGTTTTAAACTTTTATATATATATATATATATTAATAATTTATATAAAATATTTACATTAAATTATATATATGAGAAAGTTTACATTAACCTAAAAAACTTATTTGTAATGAATGGCTTTCTGAAAAATAATATAACAAATAATTATATATAATAAGGTATATATTTTAAAAGAATATTTCTATAAAAGCATTTTTTTATAAAAATATATATATATATATATATATATATATATATATATTTATGAGGACGTGTGCACTCCACGACCCTCCCGCGCCCCTCGTCCCCCCCTCCACCGCCGCACTCCGCCCGAATTGCCCCTTTGGTTTTGCCGCACAGCCTTGGGTCACCCACAGAAGAATCGAGAAGGGAGGGGAAGAGGGTAGGGATGGTCTCCGAAGGTCGTTGTTGTGATTGGTGGCCGACGGCGACGTGCGCAAGGTGGGCGGCAGTGGGTGGCCGGCAAGGAAAACCGTAAGGAGAGGGGGAAAGAAGAGAGGCGGTGGCGAGGCGGCGACGACACTGGCTGGCAGCATTGCTGGCTGGTAGTGGACAGCCAGCAACGTGGTTACTGGTGTTTGGGTGGCGCAGTAAAACATGTGTAGGAAAACAGAGTCATCGGTGCGGCAAAATGGGGAGAAGGAAATAGGAAGGGTAGTTTTGTAATAAAATTTTAATTTGCTCTTCGAGACAATATTATAAAATAGATCTTGAAAAATATTAAAAAAATAATAAATTATTATAAAATAAAATAATCGAGTTGTAATGGATTATTTTATCGTATTATTTTTTTTTATATTTTTAAAATATATTTCATAATATTTGGTTAAGTCAGGAACGAGTTAAGTTTTTATTAAAAAATTGATATTATTTTATTTTTCTTTACCAACCGTGTTTTCTCCCCCTTCGAGCCGGCGCCGCCTACCCCCTCCGTCGGCCGCGCCACAAACCCCCTCTGGTCGCAGCCGCCGCCTACCCCAGGCCCCGACGCTGCCCCCCGCAGCCTGCCGGCCACCCCATCTTTCCCCTATCCCTTCCCTTCTCGGGGAGGGGTTCCGTCTCAGACTCCTCTCGACACCAGGATATCGTCGCCAAGGTAAACCCTGGTCATAGCAAATGCGATAGCCGGCTTTTATTATTATTATTATAAGTGTTGGTTGGTTGCATGCATATGAATCCAATGGTTCCAAAGTGTTAGTCTTTTTTTCCCTTTTTCTTTTAGAATTGAGATTGTGAAAAACGGTGTAATCTTGTTCTATGTCATAGTTAAATATAATAGCCGGCATAAATTTTGTGTGTATAATAATTGTTCTTTACTTCTATGTAATTTTTGTTTGTTTGCATGTGTACGAAAATATTGATTACGGGCGTGAATTATATGCACACATTAGCTCAATTGCGTTGTCATTGACAAAAAATTGTATTGTTGGTGATCTACAATTGCAAAAAAGTTAGAACTGAACTGAACTGATCATGGTTAGAGATGTTGGAATTTGAAGCTTTGACAAACTCTAATGCTATGAAGTACGTATGCTTGTCTGATGATATTTATTTATGTTCCTCTAGCTAATTTTTTCTGCCACCTTTAGATTTAAATACTTTTTTCTCCGCCTTTTTATTTAAATAACGTTTTCTGGCTTCGAAGCATGAATATGTGAGGAAATAAACTGCTTATGTGAATTACTTCCTTGATCATTGAACATGCTTAGAGCTTTAGGGTTGGGCAGTTTATGCTGGAAAGTATGTCTGGCTGATCTTTATTTTGATATTCCTGATTTTTCTTTTTGTTTTTTTAATTGTGAATTCGATGTCGAGTGTGTTCGTTTGTTTTAAATGTGTTGGACATCAATGTATGGCTGTATGTGAAATAGATCACTTATATCAGTTACTCTTTGGAAGTTGAACGTGTTTGTTTGATTTTGCTTTCGTCCTTTGATTTGATACCCTTTATTTTCTGTTACATGTTGATTTAAATATCTAGGGCATTGATGTCTGACCGAATCAGGATTGAATCACTACTTGTATGAATCACACCTTGATGCTGCAAAAGTGAACTCTGTCAAAGTTGGGCTAAAACAGCAAGCACATGCGTCGGTTTGACTGTTATTATCGGCATCCATGCTTTGAATTTAGTGGTCTGCTAGATGATACCTAGAGCTTGATTGCAGTAATTGAGCTGTCCTTGATCATGGCCTTCTTCGACCTCAACATCCCATTCCCATCTGCTGGCCCTGATGCTGCAGTCCAGAAGAAGAACCGGATAAGGCTTGTTGTGAAGGCTATGGAGCTGGGATATGCTGGGATAGCCTACAACCAGACAGTCAGGGGTGCTATGTCTGATTCTGACCGTTGCTCTATTCACTCTTTGCCTCTCTCGTCCCTTTTGAAGGCTGCTCCCGCTCTATCTACTTCTGTTCGATTTCATCGGAGCCTGTTGCAACCTTCATTGGATGCACCATTTCGCCAGTACAACCGCCTCACTGTGGCCGTTGAGGCTGCCATTCATGCTGCTGCTACTAAATTCCGGCAATCCAGTGCTTAAGACGTATGATTTGGTGGCTGTTCAACCATTGAACCAGATGACATTTGATCAGGCCTGTAAGGAGTCTGAGGTGTGTGCATCAACCTTTGTAACTATTTTGTGATGGGGTAATTGGTTTTTCATGGATTTTATTCTTTCTTTGTTTAGAAATTTAAGCCATGTGGTAAGCTAGGTGATTTCTCAACATAAATTTTATTTAATGATATAACATTATGACTGACAGCCTTAATTTGCACAATTTTTAATACTGTAGTGAATGCTTTTGTAAGTAAGATTTTTTCCCTCGTGTTTTGGTTATTTTTGGACTCTTTGGGTATTCTTTTATGTCTGTCTGTCAAGCTTTTGTCAAATTAAATTTTTGTACATGAAGGAGTAAAGATGTGGTCTTTGTTATGATGAAAACATTTGCCATTTTGGTTAATTTATTAATATTTAAATATGTTTTGTATTGTGTCACTAATGACTAGTGTTACATAATACGCATTACCTAGAAGTTTAAAGGCTTCCATATTCTTTTCTGCAGGTAGATTTTATCTCGATAGATTTTTCTCAAAAATTGCCATTTCGTTTGAAGCTTCCATTGGTGAAGGCTGCTATTGAGGTTTTCTAAGCTTATTCCTTTTTTGGTATTGATGAAATAGTATTTTATTTAAAGATCTGTGGGCTATTAGTTAATAATTAAATTTTCTGCACAGCATTTGATAAATTTTCATTCAAATTGTCAATATCACGTTGAACAAGTTTGTCACATAATATCTATTGTGCAAATTTGACACCATCATGACTTATAAATGATCTTTCTGCAGCGAGGAATATATTTTGAGATTGCATACTCTCCTCTGATATCAAATGTACAGGCTAGGAGGAACTTGCTTTCAGGAGCTAAGGTATTAGCATATTTGTGTGTTCTGTTGTAATAGGACTGTTATGAAGAACATATATGTGATGTTCCATTTGATATGATCATCAAGACGCTGACCTAGTAAGTGAAAGTGAATAAATCTGGCTAGAGTTACTTGTCAAAACTGAATATAAGGATTAAAGTTTTAACTTCTACGGGAAGTAAGAGTCTATTTGGTAACACAGTCTGGGGATGCAGATCTTAACCATCTGACTTTTATTCTGAAAATATTTCTCCTTTTCATCTGTTTAAACTTTAATCTTTCAACTTCTTGTTTGTTAGGTATCTGTTTGCCGAGCATATGAATATTGAGTTGGCTCATGAGCTGAGAATAATATCCATAAAATTTTCACTAGAATACTAAAAACCATTGTTATACACCTCGAATATTGTTATAGGCTCATGTTGAAAATAATGCCTTTATTTTTATAATATTGGTTTGCTCGTGGTCTGTGGGTGTCAAACATAATTTCCACCAACAATTAACTGTGAAATTTTCAGTCTTTGTGAAGTATCATGTTCTGTTCTAATTTTATAATATAAAGTAATGTTATGTTATGGTAGTATTTACGTGAATATATGGCGTGAAAGAGTTTTTGTCTTCCTTTATTTTTTATAGTTGTCACCATTTATGTCTTTACTTGCAGATACTTGTAGATTGGACACGAGGAAAAAACATCATACTGTCTAGTGGGGCTCTTATTGGAAGTGAATTGAGAGGCCCTTGTGATGTTGCAAATTTGGCATTTTTATTAGGACTTTCCATGGAACGGGCTAAGACCGCTCTTTCTAAAAACTGCAGGTTGGTCTCCAACATATTAGCGATAAGTGTTGTGCCTTCTTTAGAAAAAAACAAGTAAAGCAGCCGAACCAGGTTTTGAATGGAAATGAACTGCCCTCTTCCTGCTGGTTAATGATAATCAAAAAGATTACATGCTCAGATACCACATGTTTTTCAGTTTGAGAATACTATTATTACATCTTAATAAACACAATATAGTGCTGAATCTTTCATAACATAAATATGTGTAAGCCACTTTTTCAGATGAATGATATTGATAAAAAGCGCTTCAAGGAACCATGTTGGCTAGCAGTAAACAAGCTGTAAATGAGTTAGACTTCAGGCAATTGAACAAGCTGTAAAAAGTAGAAATGATGGGACAAATTAAAGAGTATTTTTAGTGATAAATTTTTAGTATCAACAATTTTAAGCAGCATATTCTCTGTTCCTATGAAGTTAATTTTGGACATGTAGAAGAAATCGAAATATTTTGGGATCTTTAAATACTCCTAAAGCGTGTATGGTCTTGACTTGTTGATGACGTCCTTTTCTGTTGTCTGTGTAGGGCTCTTATAACTTCGTCATTGAGGAAAAGGCAGTTCTATAAAGAGGCAATTAAAGTTGAAAGAATTTCAAGTACCGAGGTTTTGGACTCCTTTACTTGGGATGCCATCTCCAGTGGCAATGGGGATTTGTCTGTGAGTGATATTGATAATTCCCTTGCTGTTTCAAGGAAGGAAATTACTGATGCTAGCAAAAATCCTTTACAGTCATTAGATGCTAGTTCATCATTTTTGCTTTCCAGACAATTGGTTACTGCTGCTTCTACTGAATCAATAAAACTGTTAAATGTGGTTGATGAGTAAATTGTTCTAGAAGGGCCTAAGAAGATAACATCAGAAGTTCAAGTTAGTGACACTAGAATGGATTTGTCTGAAGATCAACTAGATCTCAATAGAATAAGTGAATCTGGAGCTGAACCTCCAGGAGTCAAGACCTATGGTTTGTTTTGGAGAAGTAAATGGTTCAGACAATGATAACATGTGCCATAATGAAGTGAGAGAGCCTCTCATGTGTGCTGATTCCTCCATTCATATTTCTCAAGGGAAAAATTTGAAGTCAGATTCCTCTGACAAGTATGCAAATATGTCACTCAGAAATGATGTAATTCTGGCACCTTGTGGCATCAACTTTGACAAGAATCCTGATGATTCTGCCTTGTGCAATGAGGATTTCCATATGCTCATGGAGAACATCGCAAGCCTCTACTCTGGATACATTAACAGGTGAAATTGGTGTTTCAAATTCTGCTTCTAAAGGGCTGGATGTGTTGAATATAACTTCAGGCATTCATGATGTTTCATTTGCTACAGATGTAGGTGACCAAAATGCTGACGAGAAAGTTGCAGATCCTTTAGTGGATAGATCAGTAGCAAAATATATTTGTGTCACAGGGGTTCAAAAAAATGAAGGGACAGTAGGAAATAAGCCAATGACTGCAGATTTGTGTATTCCATCATTGGAACAATCTAATGCATATGTTGAAACCGTCATCATAGACCAGGATGCTGAATGAGTGAAGCACAATTATGCAACTTCAGTGCTTGATCTGGCGGATGGATGCGTGACTGGAAATGAAGCACATACAGTGCTTTGCAAACATAGAGAATTGGGAATCAATAAATATGATGAAAAGAGTAGGTGAGCTGACTGAAAATGCATGTCTTTGTCGGCAAGATCTTGATTGTAAAACTTCAGATCTTTCAGTCCATGGTGAGACATTGAAACTTGATGAAGTTTCTAGGTTGGTCAATAAACTGCTGTCAGGGGGGTGACATCTGATACTGTAGAAGTGCTTAGTCATACAATTCCAGAACTTTCTGTTCATACAGCAGCACAGAATCGTGAGGATTCCATTGTTTTAGTGGATAAATGTGTACCGCCAGATAGGAAAGGAGGTAGTGGCAGAAAGTGCCCCATGTTTGTCTTGATTTTGGGTATGCCTTATGAGTGACTTCTAGTTATTACCATTTCCTTTATGTCGGGTGCAGGTAAAGGCAGATTAAAGCGAAAGTCACGACATTCAGCCTCTTTGTTTCCGTCAAGAACATTCTTAAGGAATATGCATTTTGGGAAGAAGAGACGGAAATAAAGCCCTAAAGAATAAGATATAGGCAATTTAACAACCAAGGATTTTCGCTTCACTTTGTATACCTCCGGCAGGATTTTGCAGGTATCTGTGTTTATCAATGCTGAAAATTTTGGCCATAGGATGTGTTCATGTAATAATAGTAGAGAAATGTTTATCTAGTCGAGCTGCAGTATGCACTTTAAACAGGATTGGAGAGGCTGGTGCTAAAAGCTTATGAAGAAGTGGCAATGTCATCAGGACATTGTTCATTATGTATTAACGTATTGATGTTTGTTGCTCTATTTTCAGTCATGCTATTGACGGAGTCATTTGTTGTCTACTTAATGATGTACCCGAGCATGGGGGTGCCTTTGTGCAACAAGATTGAGCATGTAGGTGCCTCTTTAGATCAGGCTGCCTTTCCCTCTGAGGATGCTTTTCTGCAACAGGCTGCCTTCGTTCTCTGCTGGCAGATATTTTCCAACTTGACAAACAAGGGAAACTCAATGCTGTATATTTCAAGTTCTGCTTTTCTCAATATTTTACGAGGCAAATTTTACTGATCTTCGCAATTATCTTTAATCATATTCTTCTCTTCATTTAAGGCTTGCTTCCTGTTGCAAAAAAAGAGCAATAAAATTATAACGGCATTTATTTTATTTAAGGGATCATCATTCACTATTGCCATGTGAAAGTTCCAGAGGAAGATGTTGGCATATACATGCCTTGTCTACTCTGTGTTTTTCATCCTATGTGGTATGTGATGGGGATTCATAGAGAGGAGACGGTGATTACTATTACTAAATAAATGTTTTGAAGTGAATGATAATAATAAATTTATTTATTTTATGTCTGTTTGAGGGGTACTAGAAATGTTGATCTTGAGTTAGGATGCATATAGATTTTGATATTATAATAATCTTGCGAACATAAGCAATACTCTTGTGACTAATTATAATTGATGTTTTTTCAACTTATATAAAGGATTTTAACCCTGACAAATTAGTTCATGACGCCTGAATTATTGTGTACGAAAAAGAATATTTTTATAGTCATTATAACATAATAATTTTCGTCTGTGTATCTTCGGCCCCCAGTTGAAGCATAGGAGAAAGGTGGTTCTGCATAGGAGAAGTGGAATGACATCAAGTCATTATAATTTTATCATATATAGTCAAATGACCCATGCTCTATCTTGTTGGCCAATCTCAATAAAAGTATGCAAAGGAGTAAATATATACAAAGTATATATTTTTTTCTTAATATTGTATATAAATTTAATATATATTATTTGTTGGCCACTTAAAAATATTCTTAAATATTAACAAAAAGTTGGATTTGGCCTTCTAAATTGGTTGGCAACATGTTAATTATGCATTACCGCCTTTGGATTCAGAGAAGTACATGCTGCCTACAGTTGGCGCAGTTTGATTGTTTGAACTTTTTACTATATATTTGTTTATATATAGTAGTTATGTATCTTCTTCATGTCTTCCTTCTTTTTCTTCTTCTAAAAATTTTCAGTTTGGAGCTTCACCAATAAAATGTAAAATATGACAAACGTATATCTATTCTATATATACACTCAGAATACCTTTTTTTTTTTGGTAGATATATTATTCCTACGAATGGATCTCTTATTGATATCCTTATAAAATGATATTGTTGTTGTCAATGTCCGAAATCCAGATATAGTTGTGTTCAAATGTATTTCTGATGTCCATTGTTACCATGGCATTGGGACATGCTGTCAGACTTGTTAGTTGCTTATGATCTATTTTTCGGATTTGATGCCTTTGTTGGAATTTATGAAAATGCGATCTTATGTGGGTCTGATCATATCGGATATAGTTTTTCTTCACCAGATTTATACTCATGGGATCAAATTCAGTTGAGGATCTACTGGAGGCTTCGACCGAAGTTCACTTTTCAGGATTACGCTTGAATGGCTTGGGTCCTACTCGAACAGATTCAGAAGCAGAGCAACCTACAACCTCCTGTGCTGTTCATGTGCATAAGGAGCCTTTTGTCATCGGTTGGTAGATGATAACGAGTTATCAAATATAAGTTACTAGTAGTTCATCCTTTTGTAGAAATTAGAGTTTTCAAAATTGAGTAGCATTCTAAAACATTGTGCTTTGTAAATTTATTTTGGGTGGAGGTGTGGCCGTGTGGGTTCTGAAGTTGTTTTGTGTATAACTGTTGTGGCTTTATCATGAAATTGTTAGCTTACTATTAGTTTTTTTTTTCACTGTACAAGAATAAAGGACCGAATACAGAAAGGCTAGCTTTCTCCTTATTAGGAAGACCGACCCGAGGCTAGCTTTTGTACTCCTCAATTGTCTAGATAGACGTCAGGAACATGTGTGATATAGCATGCCAGTGGAAGCATTTACTTGGAAATATGTAGTTTTTTCATTTGGGAGTTTTCAAGGTTTATCGTTATTTGTTTATTTTTGCAATTGAGATGCTTCCCATGACAATCAAACTATCATTTTTATGTTTGTT
Source organism: Piper betle (assembly GCA_033002965.1). Classification (NCBI taxonomy): domain Eukaryota; kingdom Viridiplantae; phylum Streptophyta; class Magnoliopsida; order Piperales; family Piperaceae; genus Piper; species Piper betle. Next base: position 39,547 of record JAURVB010002861.1, on the reverse strand, counting down.
TTTTATATTCACTGCAATGCTTTGTAATGAATTGCGTATTCATAAAGTCTCTCTTGGTTGTGATATTTTCATTATTGGCAGGTGTTGTGGGTGGAGCTGCGTCTGGTAAAACAACAGTTTGTGACATGATTATTGAGCAACTTCGTGACCAGCGTGTGGTCCTAGTCAATCTGGTAATTTTTTTTATACAAATTGCATGATCAATGTAATGTCCTAGTCGATCATGAAGCAATTTTTTTAATCTACAAGTATTCACTTGTCAGCAAAGAATTAGCAAATTAATGTCATACCTTTTTATTGTTAACATGAATCTCTAAGTATTTTATTTTTTTGAGCTGAACAATTTTTTCTTTGTGGTCTTGCAGGAATCCTTTTATCATAATTTGGGCGAAGATGAAATTCGGAGTGCACATGAATATAATTTTGATCATCCTGGTACTTGCCTTTGCATCAAAATTTTTGTTAGGAAGCATGAGTCCTAATTGTATGGTTGGATCAATTGACTTTATGAGCAACCTTAACTAGAAGTTTCATATCCTCCATTTTTTTCGACATAATTTTCATATCCTCCATTGCTTTTATTTTCAAATGAAAAGTATGTTAAAGTATTACTTTCTTTGTATTTAATGGAATGATAAAATATACACGGACAAATAGTGTGAGTAACAAAGAAATCAAGATGTGTTTAAATTTACATTGTTTGAATGCCAAACCATTTTAATGTTTGGTGGACATGAGCTTTACAATGATCTATAGTTTTTTTGTGTGTACATTTGGGCTGCCACTACTATCTATCTTGTATTGAAATTAAAAAGTTATTAGGAACTTCTTGCTGATTTTTCGGCAATGTTTTTAATATAGAGATTGCTTAGAATCAGCTTAAGTTGTTCCAAAAATATCAGCTCAAGAAAGTGAAGCCATCCGTTCAGATCAGATGGCTATTTAATTTTTCAAACTGGACAAAGTAGCCTAATCATTCAACTGGCCTATTAACCTAGTGGCTCATATCAATTTGTGCTAACAAAGGAATTTCCACTCTTGCTGATACTAGTTTTTTCTCATATAATGCTAAAGGCACATATTATGCTTGTAAATATACTTTTATATGATGTGTCACCACAGAAGTATTATGCAGTCATTAGTGATTTATGATGACATTTTTACGGAGATTTCCAGTGTAAGATCCTTATTTTTGTACTCTGTTTATTTTTCCAGATGCATTTGATACAGAACAGCTACTTTCTTGTATTAATAAGTTAAAACAAGGGCAAGCAGTTGACATTCCTCGCTACGATTTTCGAAGTTGCAAAAACTATGTGATGTCTCCAAGAAAGGTGCCAAGCGTCACACATTTTAATTTTGTCAAATAAGAGAGAAATAATCGTTAGCAATCATGGTCATGTAGACACGCAAAAGTTAGAAGAGCTTAGACTTATCTGTTTTCCAGTTCTTTGTTTCAATTCTACAAAGGTACACTCAGAATTCCTTTTTAAGAGTTTGGAGCTTAGACTTATCTGTTTTCCAGTTCTTTGTTTCAATTTTATCATTTATTGTCAAATCTTGTTAGGCTGGTGGGTTTCACCTACCCTCGGGGGAGCGACGGCTACGCGTCCATCGTTGATCATCCCTATATAACCCTCCTCAAACTCTTATATAAGCCTCCCTCCTGCGCTTGCCCCCATCCCTCAGACAACGCCCTCGCTCCATTAGCTGCCCATGGCTCGCTTCAGGACTTTCTACCCCCTCGTCACTGTCTTCCTCCTCCTCTTTGCTACAAGGGTCGATTCCCGCACAAATCCACCGCCGGCTCCTCCTCGCAACGACTCGGCCGATTTCGGTTACCATGCTCCTTACAGAGGTTGATTGCTGCTACAGGAATAAGATACTATATATATATATATATATATATGTATGTATGTGCCCAGGAATAATATGTTTGATTATACATTTGCCCTGTTTTTTTCAATTTCTCTCATGTTGTTCGTCTCATAGAGTTTGTGATGGAGTTGATTTATCCATGTAGAGGCCACGGGGGTCGATTCCCGCGCAATTCCACTGCCGGCTCCTCCGGACCACGAGTCGGCCGGTAACCATGCTCTCTCTACAAAGGATGATTGCTTAGCTGCGACAGGAATAAGATACTATATACATATATATGTGCCCAGGAATAGGATGTTTGATTATACATGTGCCCTGTTTTCTTTCAATTTCTCTCATGTTGTTCATCTCATAGAGTTTGTGATGGAGTTGATTCACCCATGTAGAGGCTTGTGGTTCTACTCATAAACATCGTCAAGGGAATGAGAATAATGAATTTGATTAATTTAGTGTCCATTTGATCTCTTTGGGGCAGATATATATATATATATATATATATATATATATATATATATATATGCATTTGATTGGTTTATACGATCATATTGACGCGATGAGCAGCGATGGTGTACATTATTAATCAAGATCTGTATGACGACATGGTTTCCAACTCTTGTGTTTCTCTTGCCAATTTAAATGCACAAACAACAAGCTTTTTGCAACACCTTCCTGATCGACATGGTCTCTACCATGCGCAGAGCACATGTTGCCTATAGTTGGCGCAGTTTCATTGTTTGAATTTTTTGGCTTTGAGTCTTTGACCAAAACTTGATGTTTGGCTTTGAGTCTTTGACCAAAACTCCTACTAGCTCCTTGCAGCTGTATCATAATTCCACACACAGCTTCCTCCTCCTCCTCCCACATCCCAACCCCCTCTCCCTTTCACACAGCTTCCTTCAACACAAAACAGCTTCCTCCTCCCACATCCCAACCCCTCTCCCTTTCACAGCTTTCTTTAACACCCATAAGACTATGTTCATCTTTTCCCGGTCGTTGATGATGATTTGAAAATAAACAAGTCATGTATGAGAGCATATAAATTCAATAGCTCACATATAAACTCAATATCTCTTTGTACATTTCACAAAAATTAGCCCACAATTGGAGGCTAGTGATGTTTTCTAGTCATACTACTCAGAAAAGAAATTTTGCAAATGTTTTTATATTGCTGGTCTTGAATTTTCACAAAAGAAGAAGGTTAGCTTCAAGATGAGTATTTGTCTATATAAAATTTGGCTATTTATAATTGTATAGATCTTAATTTAAGCTCCAGACCCCTAAACACTTATTAGGGATCACATAGAAGAATAAAATGAATAAGAAAAATCAATCTCAATAAAAGTATACAAAGGAGTAAATATATACAAAGTATATATATTTTTCTTAATATTGTATATAAATTTAATATATATTATTTGTTGGCCACTTAAAAATATTCTTAAATATTAACAAAAAGTTGGATTTGGCCTTCCAAATTGGTTGGCAACATGTTCATTATGCATTACCGCCTTTGGATTCAGAGAAGCACATGCTGCCTACAGTTGGCGCAGTTTGATTGTTTGAACTGTTTATTATATATTTGTTTATATATAGTAGTTATGTATCTTCTTCATCTCTTCCTTCTTTTTCTTCTAAAAATTTTTAGTTTGGAGCTTCACCAATAAAATGTAAAATATGACAAACGTATATCTATTCTATATATACACACGCCTAAATATTTTTGGACCTCTGTGTTCCAGTGCTTCGGCGTTTTTTGTGGTGAAAACTTTAAGGAGCTTATCAAGGGATGGAAGGACGGTAATTGCATCAATTCATCAACCAAGCAGTGAAGTGTTTACGTTGTTTGATTACCTCTGTTTGCTTTCTGGTGGGAAGACCATTTATTTTGGAAGAGCAACACAGGCCAATGAGGTACATAATAAGAATTTATCTAATCTTAGAATTTGGTATTCTTTACATAGTTATAAGAATATTTTATGAGCCTAGCTTTACTGTTGTGGGTTCTTCTCTGTCTTGTTGGAAAGTCTATTTTATATTAATGTGATCGAAGTGGAATATAATATGGTATTGCTAACACATATTTTTCTTATATTCACAGTTTTTTGCCCAAGCTGGCTTCCCTGTCCATCCTTCAGAAACCCATCTGACCATTTCCTGAGATGTGTGAACTCAGATTTTGACAAAGTGAAATTGATCTCAAAAGAATCAAACATGGGAATTAAGGTATATATATACATCATCACATCAAGCAATTTCTTCAACATGCTTGTTAATGGATAATAACTGACCTTAAATTCGTGTCTTTAAGCTCCAAACCGACGAAGATGATCCTTTGGCAACTACCACTGCCCATGAAGCAATTCAGAGATTGATTCAATATTATTCATCTTCTCCATATTACCAACTGGTTCAAGAGAAAGTAGAGGGGATTGCACAAGATGTAAGAAATTATTCAATCTTATTCATGATTGAGTTAGAATCAAAATATGAATCTGATGTAAATTGTAAACTGGTTGCATTCTTTTTTGGCAGAGAGGAGATGTGCCAGATTTGGCAGGGAGTGAAGCAAGCTTCTTCATGCAGGCTTGTACATTGACACAGAGATCTTTTGTGAACATGTCAAGAGATTTTGGCTATTACTGGCTAAGACTGGCCATGTATGTTGCTCTTTCCATCTGCATTGGCTTCACCTTCTTGGATGTGGGCACTCGCTATGATTCTATACAGGCATGACTTCAAATTCAATCCTATAGTCATATACACATAAAAAATATATGGGAAAGGCATAAGCCTACATCTTTTAAACATGTGTTTGAATGCTAATGTGTTGTCTCTTATAATGTAACTTACTTCTTCTTGATACAGGCAAGGGCATCTTGTTCCTCCTTCATATTGGGATTCCTCACATTCATGTCCATTGGAGGATTTCCTTCCTTTGTGGAAGACATGAAGGTTAGGTCTTTCACCAATCAATAAGAAAGAATTTTTCGATAGTGCCGCAAACGAGTCCGAGCTGAGTCGAATGCATTGTTTTTGTAGCTTGTTTTCTTACTAACCAATCTACATCTTTGCAAGTCAAGCTCAAGCAGCTTGAGAACATGTTAAGTGTTCAAGCTAAATTTGTGTTTGATTAGGCTAGTTTGAAATCGAGTCAAATTGAGCCCTTGAATAGCTCAACCTAGTTCAAATTAATCTCTTATCCTAAGGTTTTTCTAAGAAAAATTAGGGGTTTTAGACCTACATTATGTATAGGGCCCAAATGGTTTGTAAATTTCCGTTAGACATAGATACTAAGAAATTAAGTTAGATGATTTGGGCTCAAGTGTTGGACCTCAAATATATCAAACTAAAGTTTCAATCCAAGCCGAGTCAAACTGAACACTTGTCTGTTTGTATTCAAGCTCTATTCATAGTTAACCAAGCTGCTAATTTAAAGGTAAGCATTTATTTGAACTCCAGCATTAACAATAAGCATGATTTGCAACCAATCGAGCTAAACATATTTTTCTTGAGAGCTAGCTTGGTATGATTATGCCCCCAATTTATAGGATATGGTCCATCTCTTCCATATGTAGCTTAACTCTCTATTTTGTGGTCACAAAAGAATCTACAAGCCACTTCAGCAGTTCAGCTTATTGTTTGAAAAATATTAGAAGATTGTCAAATACAGTGAACAAATATTTATTTTGCTAATAACTAGCTTACCACCAATTGCAGGTCTTCCAAAGAGAGAGGATGAATGGACACTATGGTGTGACAGCGTTTGTGCTTGGCAACACACTCTCAGCAATGCCCTTCCTCATTTTGATAGCTCTAGTGTCTGGAACCATATGTTACTACATGGTTGATTTTCATCCAGGATTTGGCCACTATATCTACTTCCTCTTGTGCCTCTTTGCAAGTGTTGCAGTTGTTGAAAGCTTGATGATGGCCATCGCTAGTATTGTTCCCAACTTCCTCATGGGTATCATGATTGGTGCTAGCCTCCAGGTCAATATCAACCATATGTTAAAAGCACATATTTTTTCCTTCTTATTCTTTCACATTATCCCCAAAAGAGGGAGAAACATTGAGTAATCTAAGATCCATGTAATCACAAATAGTACGGTTTTGATAGTCGGATGCTCTTTCTGATGCTAACCCCTCCTCATTTTTCTGGGCTTGGAGAGTGGCAATGTAGGAGCATTGACAGAGTTGTGTGTTAAAAACACATTAATAATTATTTTTGCTGATTTTATCATGACTTGCTGACCTTGGACTGTTGCAATGGATGCAGGGCTTCTTCATGCTGGTGTGTGGATTTTTCAGACTTCCAAACAACATTCCAAAACCTGTTTTGAGATATCCAATGACTTATATCAGCTTCCTTTACTGGGCAAATCAGGTAAAGCATTCTTCCCCTTTCTTTCTAAAGCCCTTAAAAAATCTTCTATGCAACAGTGGTCATCCAATCATGTGTTTGCTGCAGGGACAATACAAAAATGATTTTAAGGGATTGATGTTCGAAAACCAAAGGCCAGAGCTACCAAAGTTTACTGGAGAATCAGCTCTTGAAAATGTGTTTCAGGTTGATCTAAGCAGATCAAAGTGGTGGGATCTGTACGTCATCTTTAGCATGATCATAATTTACAGGATATTGTTCTTTGTCATGATCAAGATCAGTGAAGATGTAGCCCCATTGGTTAGAGGTTTCCTCGCAAGGAGAAGGCTGCAACAGAAGGATAGAAACAAGACCATGAATTCCCATGATCATAACCAATTTCCCATCAGCATAACAGAAAGCTCCTAGGACATAAACTGAAAAGACCATACCTGATTTTTATGTACTTTCTTTCGTTCTTTCATTTGTTGGTTATTTTACTGCAATGCAAGCTGGTCATTGGAGGAATTTTGTTACTTTTGGCCAAGATAATCCACGAGTTATTTGCAACTCTCACCTCACAAACAACAAAACAAAAGCTTTGAGAATGGCCACTTAATCAACTGAGAGCAACTATAATGACCCGGCTCACGTATATAAAAAAAATGGTTAACCAAAAGTAAATATTTATAAGCTCATCCCCGCTAATTTAGTAGATCTTACTCCAATTGGTTTAAATTTAGGATTAATTTTGAAAGAACTCACAATCCTTTTTAAAAATTTCATTTTCAAAATTTCTTTTTCCGGCCTTTAAGCTAGTCCATGTCACCATTCAATACAGTTCCCGCGGGCTCTTATTATGCCATCTATAAACACCACCTTTTTATCACACGGCGAATCACTAAAAAAACATCGCTTGAATTGAACTTGTAACCAATAAGGTACTTAAGTTGTAATATTATCTTAAAATGACAATTTTCCAAAGTCTAAAAATAGTGGGTCGTTATAATTGGTATCAAAGCATCCTTAAACCTACAGGGCCAGGTTTTGATCTTGTATCTGGGCCCACCACAATGAGAGCATGCCCTATGTTGTCGTAACATTCAGCTTTTTTGCATAGATTATGAATAATATGCTGGCATTGGAAAAAGTATACCTTGATTATCAGATGAATCAGAGTACTCCAAAATTGAAGAAAATACAAAACTTGACAATCAATCCATGGCCTCTGCCCTCTGTGAATATGTATATATAACTGTTCATGAATATATTGTTTCAATCATTCATGAGATGCAATTATAGTACAAGCAGAAATTTCAGAAGGAAACACAAAGCTTGACACTGAATCCATTACCTTTCTAAGATTTTTTATTACATACATGCTAAGCTTATCCAAGCCAAACTTCGCGTAGGAGGTCATATCTCACACTTGATCCGCAATGATACTCACTCCCAGTGTGCCTTGCAAACCCTACATTCACACGAGGAGATGTGGTCTTATCGATTATCGACGTGAGGGGAGAATCGAGTTCTTCAAGTTCCTCGTCACTTGTGCTCCCTTTTGTTCGTACAAGTGACACATTTCTTCCCAGTTGACATGATCGTCCGGCATCTCCGATTTTCTCTGCTACATCACCTGCTGCAGGTGGACAGTAGACAACCGGGACTGCCACACATGGGAAGCTGTTGATCAAGCCGTCGTCTGATTGTCGCCGTTCAAAAATGCTCAATGGAAATGAGAAAAAATTTAGAACAAGATTTAAAGGAAATGCTACTGATTGTAATAGGCAAAAAGAGTGCACATTGTAAAACAGGACTGTCTATTATGTGAGCAACAGTAGCAGTAGCAAGGAACAACCAGAAACTATTGCATTCTTGTATGATATAAATTTGATTAATCAACAATGCCAACCTCAGAGCACAGAGCCTCTAAAACAGATCCAGGAACAGGGTCTGGGCAGAATTCATCAGGGGTAAAATTGCAAAGTATTCGCTTGATTATCGGCGAACCAAGAGCTGGACACACCTGTAGAACACAAGAAGCAATTCACTATCAAATAAACAGGTGCTAAAAACCTTCATTTATGAACGAAATACAGTCAAGATTCAAGGCAGACCTCATTTCTGATGGATTTTTCGACAAGCATATCTTTTGGAAGCATCAGAAGATCACTTAAAGCATTAAGAAGGTGAAAATATTTCGATCCATCATCCCTTCCTCTCCTATCACTCTCACCACCACCATCCAACTTGTCTTCTTCTCTTGCAATATCTCCACCGGGCATGCCAAATAAATCAGCTAAGTATCTTGACCAATTCCCTACCTGCAATTTAAATTTCACAAGATCAAGAAGTTCCAGTTTTATATAAGTAGACTGATCAGAAAAAACTTCAACAATCCACTCACATATTCTGAACACCAGTTTGCCTAAGGTAGGAAAGACACCTGTTAGAGAATTATACTCAAAATTCTAGAGGAAAGATTAAGGATGGTTGTACTAGTTCCATCTTGAAGTATTTTCTCCTCACATTTTGTCTTTAATTATCCCCTACCAAATTTAAAAAGCCGATTCTTCTATTTTCTATCCCAATTTTATTATCTCTTTGCAATGTTGCATCACTGAACATGTACATACCGAATTTTTCAGCTGTGCACCAGATCCAAAGCTCAAGTTCCCATCAGGAATAGGGAGAACTTTCGAATCAACAATAGGATCTGATACAGGATCTGTGGGCATCTCATGAGCAGACTCGCGAAGAATAGCATTGAACATTGCGACATCCAATCTGGCAACACACTGCTCCATGGCCTAAGATAAGAATTGAGGCGTCAACACACATTATCACTAACTAATTCATCATAAACTGTCAAATGAAATGAGCTATACAAGATGACATACCATTCTGGCCAATACCGGCAAGCAACCGCATTCATGCCCCCGGCTCGAACAGGACATAGCCTCAGGAAAGCTTCCTGAAAAGCACTTCTCCATATATTGATAGAAAAGCTACCTTGCTGCTGGTCTCCCAATGCTGGTCCTAAAATCTGGGCACTTCTTTCTGAGTACATTTCCTCAATAGGAGGTTGTTGCATGTGTGGTGTTAAGCTCTAAGAGAAAAAAACGTTTTATTCATATCCTCAAGACTTCATGTTTCTCATTTTAAGATGCCGAGCTAAAATTTTTAAGTTACAAACTACATCACTTGAGGCAAAAAATGCTGAAAATCATAATAAATAGAAAATGGATAATGTGGTGACTGATAAAATTACTACTTGTTTTCCTTAATGGGAATATACCAGTTAAAATTGGGCAGCATGAAAACCAGAAAACCCAGAAGAATATAAAAAACGGATGACAGATTACAGAAAATTATCAAATTGTACTTTTGAGATATGGACTGAAAAATTCAAGAACACATTAACTTTACCTGCCACCACACTGATTCACTCTCGTGAAAACATCCAAGATTCAACCTTCTCTAGCGCTGCTATGAATGTGCTATTCTCCTGCCAGTCATCTTTGAATTGCATGAATCCAAATGCCTTCAGTTGTTTGCTAGAGCCATTTTTTTTGCAGTTGAACTGTGGCTTTCCATCAACCACCTTCCCACCACCATTTGATTCAGTAGGTTTTCCTTGAAGATGTGCATTGTGGGCACCAAAGGTTTGAGTTATAATTTCTCTCAAAACCACCGTGTTCGACCACCAATAAGTCAACCTTCAAAGAGAAATAGCTTAACATGAATCAATAGCGTGGAATGGGTTGGCTCTGACACCATGCGAAAAACCAGGATAAGGTTTCTTTGTCATAATGACTAGTCACCTTATAAAGACTAAGAACCCACATTTATGTAACCACCACCCAAGTACACCAAAGTATTTATTAGACATGAGATTATAATCTACCAATAATAACTAGTAAAGCACAAACACTCTCATACTTAAAAAGCAAGAAGCTATACCTTGGAACATCACTGCCACATGACTTGGCAATTAGGACCAGCCCTGAGACTGTGTTCTTGGCAATGCTGGCTCTCTTGTCTTGTGTCCAATGCATGCAAGCATGAATATAAAACCTTGAAAGGCGCCTAGCAGGTGTGTGGACCTTATGAGCTGAGCTCCCATGTTCTGGCACTACAGAATAGAGTGATATCTCAAGCGCAGCAATGTCCATCAACTCTTCCTCCAGCTTACTAATTCTCTCTTCCATTTCCTGAATCTTTTGTTCAGTTTTCAGCTTATCATTGTTAGAACCGGTCTCTTGGGCATCACCAGTTTCTTCATCTTCATTAGCCTTATCTTCACTCTCTTCAGATTCAGATGAAAAAATCGCATGGACTTTCATGTTCTTGGATTTGAGGTCCAGGTCTCTTAGATCTCCTTTGTGGGATCTTCTTGAAGTGGATTTAAACTGCAGCATGTTTGGACCCTGCTGATCACTTTTTCCTATTGATGTACTGCTGTCTGGTGATAATTTATTAGACAAGTTCTTGGGCACCCTTGAAGCATGTTTAACCTTGTTCTCGTACATAACATTCAATGCTTCCTCCTGGGATAATTTAGAATCTTCTTCATTTTCACTCTCCGACTCTTCTTCATTGAATCCATCACTCATACGATCTTCTTTGTCATTACCATTGCAATTACTAACTGTTTCAGCAGAAACAGAACTTGGCATTTTTTCCACGTCACATTTATCTTTTTCCTCCATTTTAATTTCCTGGGCACTCTCAATTTCATCCACCACAGTTCCCTCTGAACTATGCATATCATCCACGTAATGAATTGAGATGTTATCAGAAGTGTCAGAAGAATCGACACTCGAAGCCAGGTCACTCTCAGAAAGTGACGTGTTGTGTTTTAATGCCACTATACGAACAGGCTTCTGAAATTTTGGCAAAGGAGGTTTTCTCTCCTTTCCCTTATCCTTAAGAGATTGATTTGCTGCTTTGTTGTGTATAATGGGCGATTTTTTGGATTTCTCCTTCATAATTCCATCTATATCTCAAACTACGCATGTAGAAACTTTTAGGAATTCTCTTCTCGCTGGGACGAGATAAGCACATTTATAAAGTCAAATAAAAACAGCAAATAAATCCACCAATAAATCATGCATCTGGGCCAATAATAGCAGGCAGAACATCAGACCCATCAGCAGCAGAAATGAACAAATTTTATGATACATATGTTTCACTAAAACCTGAATGACATGATAGCAAACAAAGCAAATCATGATAACCCATTGTCAAGCAGGAAGCAGTTTCCTAGAATTTAATCAAATGTGTACAAATAATTTTAGTCTTAAGACATAGCATCTTTGCAACACAGCATATGAAAAACCAAAACGATTTTCTTCTGCTTCTTTCATCTTATCGAGGAAGTGCTTTGGAAATGGATCCCAAGGATCCATGCTACTACAATCGAAAATAAGTGAGGGACTGTTTTCTACAAATTAAAAGGTGAGTTACAATCGAAAACATTAGAACCTTCATAACTACATCAGGTTTTATATCTTTCTTATGTAAAAAAAGAAAAGTGAGATACTTTTTTTCTGATGTGAAAAAAAATCAAGTACCCCCTATGAAGTAAGTGGACAATTGAAAATTTCAATAAAAAGTTAAATGGTGAGAAGATGGAATTTATTTAGTTTGCAAAAAGAAAAAAGTTTGTTTGAATCCAATTGACATCAACCGTCAATATGAACAAGTTGCAGCTCAATTCAAATCAAGATCAACAACACCAAGCCATGTTAGGCAACTAATCAATCAAAGGCATCAAACCACAAAACAACCAAAGTCTACAAATTTAATCATATATTCGATAAACAGATAATTTCGAATCTAATTAGAGTAAGTTGAGAAGCTATATCCTAGCTCTGTATATATTAAGAGTTCACTAGATGACCCATTTTTCTGTTCTTAACACGCGATCCCTCTAATTCCATGATTCCGAAAAACAACAATAACAACACGAAGAAGCAAGAAAAAGCTTTTGTTCCCAGCACAAGCAGAGCTATAAATGATCAGAGTGTACGAAAAAAAACAGAGAAGAAGAAGAATAAACAAGAAGAGGTGGCATGACATAAGATAAACGAAGAGCTCACCACAACTTGATCTGCTGGCTCCGGCCAAGAGGAGGAGCTTCTCGCCGGAAAATTGTCGCCGGCGGTTGGACGTGGGGGACGGTGAGTAGGAGTACGTGGGGGTGAGGGAGCAGGGGTTAAGGGAAGAGGGAGGGTGACCGGTTGGGGTGTCGGTGGCAGTTGGGGTGACCGGCTGTAGCCGGTCGTTCCCATCTGGACGTGATTTGCGTTTCTGTCCTTTTTCGCCTTTTTTTCTCCTTCGCCTTCCAACTGTGGGCCCGCTGTTCGGGATAATGTTCATTATGCATTACCGCCTTTGGATTCAGAGAAGCACATGCTGCCTACAGATGGCGTAGCATGTGCTTTTTTATATAGTAGTTATGCATCTTCCTCATCTCTTCCTTCTTTTCTTCTTCTAAAAATTTTTAGTTTGGAGTTTCACCAATAAAATGTGAAATATGACAAACGTATATCTTATTATATATATACACTTAGAATACCTTTTTAAAAAATGGAAGGAGGCTACAAAGGTACATCCGGAAGACAAACATGGGTCCCTGTCATCATCAAATTTTGGCTTCGGTGTTGGAGGGCTGACTCAAGTGACAACAGGAATTTGGTTCTATTTCCTGAATCCGTCATGGATTACTGAGACCGAGAAGTCGCCCATTTTTTAGTAAAAGATGTATTTGTATCATGTAAGATGTAGCTTATAGTATGTGTATATACAAAATCACCATGCACCTTCTAGGAAGGACTTTTACTATATGTATATATACAGACACTATATTGTGGCCATTGTGGATATATTGTGTGTAGACGTGTCCAAATTGACATATAGGTAGTTGAAGTTGCGGTAGATAACATCCACAAGATGAAGAGAAATGGAAATCAAAACAAAGGAAGGATGCACAGACAAATCAAGTGTACACATTTGAACAAAAATTTGCATTGGGTCGTACTTAACTGTTTGGAATTTTGGAGTCTCTCTCTTTATTTTTCTTGTAACAATGTTATTTATTAATATAACAGAAATAGAGCACAACTGTAGCGTTGCCAACTTCAATGCAAATTTACTCGAGAACTCAGTTGAAGGGGTGTGTTAAGATATCAAAATTTTAAATAATCCACCTAAATCTGACCCATTCGGTAAGTCTATGATTTGTTACATTTTGCATGGCTGAAATTGAGAGTCATTTATCGAGAGCAAAGGTTGAGAAATTATAAAAACCAAATGCTTTACAAGTGCATCTATTATTGATTTGAAGGTTATACAATATTTAATGGGTCCTTGTATATAATTATGATATAAGCAGCTTGATGAAGTTGTGGTAGATAACATCCACAGGATGAAGACAAATGGAAATCAAAACAAAGGAAGCATGCACAGACACACATTTGAACAAAACATTGCATTGGGTCGTACTTAACGGTTTGGAATTTTGGAGTCTTTCTCTTTATTTTTCTTCTAACAATATTATTTATTAATATAACAGGAATAGGGCACGACTGTTGGGTTTATTTATTAATATAACAGGAATAGGGCACGACTGTTGGGTTGTCAGCTTCAATGCAAATTTACGTCCAGAACTCAGGACGTGTTAAGATATCAAAATTTTAAATAATCTAACCCATCCGGATTGAATTAGGTAGATTAAAATATATTTAAATAATATATACTTTGAACTGATTTGATCCATATTATAAATTATTTTAAAGTGAAAATGACTTTCTTTAATTATTAGCGTTTTATTTTTTATGTTTTTTATAATTAGTTTGAGCTTCATAAACTTTTTGGAAATATGGTATTAGAGTTTAAGTTCGGATGTATTTGTATCATGTAAGATGTAGCTTATAGTATATGTATATACAAAATCACCATGCAGCTTCTAAGAAGGTCTTTTACTATATGTATATATACATAGACTATGCAAACAAGATTCTACTAACATTAAAGCGCGTTTTGTTTATCCTGCCGTGAATCATCTCAACGCTTTATAAGCCTTCCTCCCTTCCCATCCAACAGCGTGATTATCATTGCTTTACTAATGCCAATGCCCACCCTTACCCTCACTCCTTCCTTTGCCAATCAGCCCAAACTCCCTAGTCAGCTTGTGCTGGTTAATACTGTTGCAACGACGATGACAATTGCCGTCCTGCAGCATTTCCTACGATGGTAACCTTATTTTGTTGAACGCAATGGTAATATTTTTTTGTTCATTAGTAGGGGCCCCTATCCTCGGGGAAGTGAATGCATCAGTCGTATAAATATACGTATGGGGTGACTTGGGGGTATTCACAAGTAAAAGACAAATGGCTAATGATAATTCCTAGGGAAGTTTTTGATAATTCTTAGAAATTTAAAAGTAGTCATAGAAGTTCGACATGATTTTATTACTTTTTATGAAAATAACTCATTTATGTGATTCCAATATGATACAAGATCATACAAGATCCTCTAACTGGCACGCTAACCAAATCTGACTAATCTCTTCTGGGTGGCTTTTGGAATCACTTGCCTATATAAGCCGGGTTGCCCCTTCCTTTCCCACCATCTCCGTTCCCAACAAGCAACGCCTTCTATTAGCTGCCCATGGATTTCTTCGGCTTTCCTCTCCCACCCCATGCCCCTGCCTTCTTCATCTTCCTCGTGACTCTCTCCTTCTTCTTCCTTGTGCTCCTCTTCTCTGCTACAGGGGTCGATTCCCGCACATTTCCACCACCGGCTCTTCCGGACAGCGAGTCCGCCAATTTTGGTAACCACGCTCCCTACAAAGGATGATTTGCTTCTACAATATATAGTATATACATATGTGTGTGCCCAGGAATAAGATTTTGTGTCTGTTTGATCTTGTTGGGGTTCTAGAAATATTGATCTTGAGTTAGCGTGCATATAGATTTTGATATTATACTAATCTTGTGAAACATAAGCAATACTCTTGTGACTAATTATAATTGACGTTTCTTCAACCTATATAGAGGCTTTTAACCCTGGCAAATCAGTTCATGACTCCCGAATTGGTGTACAAAAAAGAATATTTATTCAGTCATTGTTATAAAATGATTTCCGTCGTGTGTTTCAGGCCCCAAAAATTAACAAAGGAGAAGAGTCGGCCGATTTCTGTAACCATGCTCTCTACAAAGGATGGTAGCTGCTACAGGAATTAGATAATAATATATACATATGTATGTGCCCAGGAATAAGATAAGATGTTTGATTATACATGTGCCCTGTTGTTTTCAATTTCTCTCATGTTGTACATCTCATAGAGTTTGTGATGGAGATGATTCATCCATGTAGAGGCGATGAGCAGCGATGGATTGAACAGGTATACATTATTAATCAAGATCTGTATCACTACATGGTTTTTAACTCTTGTGTTTCTTTTGCCAATTTAAATGCACAAACAGCAAGCTTTTTGTAACACCTCTGATCGACATGGTCTCTACCGTGCGCAGAGAACTAGTGGTTAATGTCCTCTCCCACTTATTCCCTCTTCAAGCAGTGACATCCCGGACTTGTTTTCTCATTGACTTTGATCATTATATAATCAATTTTTGGTTATCTTTCAATACGTTTTTTGTCAGTACTTTTTCATTTTACACGCTTAACTCAACAATCAGTGCGTATAAAACACGGAGGCTAATAGATATATACCTATAGAATTAATACACCTTTACACGCCTGACGTTTTTTTTGTTGTGTCCGCATAGGGCTTTTAATAAGTTGTCTGTCGTAATGAAGTGAGTCAAAGAGTTGAATGCTCATGTTCATTTTTCTGAAGGGAAAAATTTGAAGTCAGATTCTTCCAACAAGCATGCAGATATGTCACTCAGAAATGATGTAATTCTTTAATGCATGGATCAGTAGTCAAAGAAAATAAAAGGAAAGAAAAAACCAAAACCGAATGAAAAATTTTAATTTAGTTGGGTTTTGAATTTAATTTGATTTAGTTTTCATTAATATTTTGGCTGACACTAAATTGAATTGGACCGACGAAATAAGCAAATTAATGTTCTTTTCCAAAAAAAATCTAATTATATGGTCAAATAAAGGACTTATTCTATGATTTTTATTTTTGAATGTAACCTGTTTTGTCTAATTATGTAGTCCATAGCCAAGGGGATAATTTTAATAATATCACATTATTATCAAGTGTTTGAAGGAAGACAAAAAAATTGAAGTTTTAAAATTGTCTAGCCAATAGCATATCAATTATTGTGTACTAGAAGAGAACATTCCAACTCCAATAACCACACGACCCCAGATCCCGTTCACTTTTTCTTGACAACATGGAGACGATTCATCCATGTACAGGCTTGTTGAATTCTGCATAAATATCGTCAAGGGAATGAAATCACGAATTTGATCTCATTTCGTGGTCCATTTGAAATCTATCGAGGTATATATATATATATATATATATATATATATCGGATGTATTTGGTTGGTTTATATATCATCAATTTATCATATCGAGGCGATGAGCAGCGATGGATTGAGCTGGTATACATTATTAATCAAGATCCGTATCACTACATTGTTTAAACTCTTGTGTTTCTTTTGCCAATTTTACTTACGGAAACCCGGCATGTCGATACATATTGGACCGGTACATAATAGATTACAATAATAAATATAAACATAATATATTATTAAATTTAAAAAAAGATTAAATTTCAAAAGCGAGTCATCCTAGTTGCTGCATCTGATCTAAAATACGTTTTGGACCTTTAAAAACCCATTATGTATCAAATATCTGGTACGTATAAAAAATCCATTACATATCAGATCGATACATTGCAATTAATAATAAATATAAAAATAATATATTATCAAAATGCTAAATAAATTATCAATTTAAATTCATTTTTTATCTATACATCAATAGATATTAAATTAAATCTTATACAATTAACAAATAGAATAATAATACCCCCCATCTCACATCTAAAAATAAAATTATTTTATAAATAAACAGAATAATAATTAAAATTTACATTATGATAATCATATTGTTGAATTTTATAATAAATTCATTTTTTTGTAGTAATACCAATATAAAACACAGTCATACGGAAGACAAAATTAACAAGTAGACTATTTTTAAAAAATGAATATTTTTTGTCTAACAAAAATAAAAAAATTATAAAAATCTATGAATGGTAAAAGTTGATAATAGCCAAGTAATAATTATAAGGAAAATAGAAAAGTTTGAATAGAAGAGGAAGGCTAGCTAAGAGCCTAGTCTGGTTGAGTTTGTGCACTCACGTGGCTTTGTTCAATCCCCTTATTAGCCTAGTCTAGCTAAGTCAATGCACTCGCTCACCTCAATTCATCCTACTTGTTAGTTTCATGCTCACCCAACTCATTTTAGCTGGCTCATTCACTTAACTTAGTTGAGTTGCAAACTCGCTTCACATTATTGAGCTAAATCACTGATTCAAAGTTGCTGACTCGGTTACTCAATTTGATTTTGACTCGACTAGACTAAGTTGATTAAACATTTTTTTGTGTTCAACTATTCTAAGTTGATCAAACAGCTTTTTTGTGTTCAGTTGAATATTGGTCAAGTCTATATTTACTAAACAAAATATTTAGAGTGAGTTGGTACACACAACGTGTATCATAAGTGACAAATATTATTTTAAGTTACTACATTTGCTATGTTATAATTACTGTCAAGTGACAGATTTGGAGCCTAAAACCATGAATTGCAATAAAGTAAAGGAAAAATTTTTGTAATTATTAGTTTCTTTGTAAATTTTTATCCGTCAAAGCACTTATCAATAAAAAGTTGAACTTCTACCATTTTTTAATTGTGATATTTCTAGTACATAATAATTAATTGTGATATTTTCTAGTGACAAGTGAACCTTGATGTAACCCCGAACTCTAGTATTTCCATCGCATAAGCCTTCAATGAGGGGGCAACAACCCTTATTTTTATTTTCTCAGTTTGTGAAAAGCCAAACATGTGCCACAATTTTGTGCAAACAATATATATATATACACACTATATTGTTTTAATATTTTTATAATATTTGATTATTTTATTTTCTGATATTTTTTATTTTTTTAATATTTTTTGGGATTTTTTTCATAATATTTACATTAGTCGGGATCGAGTCAAGTTTTTATTAAAAAACTACCCCTGCCCATTTCCTTCCCAACTCGTGTCAATATTACGAAATAAATCTCAAAAAATATGAAAAAATAGATTAAAATAGCATAAAATAAAATAATCCATCAAACTTGATTTTTTTATTTTATGGTATTTTTGTAAAACCCGTGACTCGAGTCAGGGTTTTACGTTACCGAACCAGTCGGTTCGATCGTTGGTTCGAGTCGAGTCGGTTTCATGAATCGCGTGCTGAGTCGAGACCAGCCGTGAGTTATGAGCGATGAGAGTCAGGTGTACCTGAATATATGATGATAACGTCGAGAAGATGGTGAGATACGAGTTATCTGAATATATGAAAGTATGCAGTATTTTTTTCTTTTTATATGTTTGATCGTAGAAATAGTTTTAGGGCCGAATGACGAATTAGGACGCGTTGGATTATATTCGGGTGGGTTATTAGTTATAGAGCATGTCATTTGGATGTTGTTGTGTTTGTTTTATTTTATGTGATTTTTCCATATTTTTCTAGATTTTTTAGAATTTATTACGAACTAGTTATTATTTTGACTCGAGTAGGAATCGAGTCAATACTTATTTACGAAAATGCCATCGCACGCACTTCTTCTTCCTCCCGACCTTTTCTCCCCCACATCCAAAACCCTAGCCGCCGCCGCCCCTGTTCGCGCGCTGCCGCCGCCACGGCCGACGCCGCCTGGCCGCCGATCAACGCCGCCCCGCCCCGTTGTGTCGTCGCCGTGTCGCCCCGACCAACCCCGGCCACCGTCGCGCCGCCACGACGCCGGAATCGCCCCACAAGCCGCGACGCTCCGCCCACTGATTTCGCCGCCGTCCGAGCCGCCGCGCCGCTGTGACCCCGACGACCACCCCTCGACGTCGCCGACGTTTCCCCCATCGTCCCGACCACCGTCGAGGCCGGCCGGAGCCTCGATCGGAGAACGCCGCCACCGCCGCCCATTTTCGACGCCGCCGTCGACGGCCATCGCCGCCTCGGCTACCCTGTTTGACACCACCATTGGACCGAACTCGTCGAGCTGGTGCCGATAGACCCCCTGATTGCTCCGTCCCAAATCATCGCCGGAAAACCGCAGACACTCTGCCGGAAAACCGCCGGAACCGCAGGAAATTGGATTTGTGGGAAATTCGCCGGATCATCCGCCGAACGCACCCGGTCCAATCTGATCGGACTTCGGATGCCGCTAGGTGCCGAATTCGAGTTTCGAGCCACGAAACGGAAACCCTAGCCGTCGCCGATTTTCGACGACGCGAGGTATAATTTATTTTAATTTAATTATTTGAAAGTTTTGATTATTAGAATTGCATGCTAGGATTGGTGAATTGTGTGTTATAATAATATATATAAATGTAGATTTGATTAAGGATAAAAATATGAAATTTGTTTGATTGTGTGGTGTTAAAAATAGAAGTTATGAAACTAATTAGGGTTATTAAGTAATAATCATGATCTAATCAAACTAGCTTAAGTAGACTCGCTAGAATTGATATAGGTTGATGTGTGTTGATTGACGTGTGATTGTGTTGATTGTGTGTGTATGCTATAGGATATGTGATTCATCATGCGGGCGTTAGTTTTTAGCTTGATTGTGTAGGTACGGTGTAGGAGCTCGCCGCCTAGGCGCGTGGACCCGTTTGGAGCTTCTACCAGGTCCGTTTAGGACTCGTTCTCTGATTTACGCTACTCTCTTGTGTATTTGATTTATTATGTGCAGGACGAGTTACGTGGCGTTTTATCGAATCCCACTTAACTCGGGCCATTTAGCCAACGATTTTCCGGATTAATAACCCTCGAGGATGAGATCCCTCGAGTTTGTTTTCGAACTTCAGATCCAGCTCACGTTGCCTTCGGGCCTATTGTATAAATCCCAACCCAGACCTATATATATGTATAGTTTTCGTGTTTTGGTGAGAGACTGAATGAGGGAAATCCGACTACCGTGCTACGCGAGCGGGCACGTGTGTGTCGACAGTGGGCTCTGGAATGGTGTGCGGGCCGTTTCATTCCCGAGGGATCCTGACAACTCCACCTTTGAGTTCCTCAAACCCGGAGAAGTGTGGAGGTTCACGGGTACTGCATTGCAGCGCATGTCTAGACTTGTGGTTTCAAAGGGTACTGAAGGCGACTGCCTGAGAGTACTCGGCCTTCGTGCTCAAGGCCAGGAGTAATATGGAAGGTGCAGAGGGCGGAAAGGAATGAGATTTGACGCGAGAAGCAATAGAGAAATGGCCGAGGCATGAGAATGTGAAAGATAGGGGGACGCTGTCGACCCGAGGGCGACGGCTCCCGTATGTGCCCTGATGAGAGTTCTTGAGGAAGTATATGGTTTTCATTCAACAGGAGAGTTTGCTCTCCTGTGCCAGATTGATATTAGTTATTTTCCGGGCCGGTAACACTCGTTACTGACGGTTTTTCTATATATATGTAGGTGAGGAATGCGAGCGATGAAAGCTGTCGGGACTGCGGAGGAGCAGCACGGAACCGCGCACACATGTACCTGCCGCGTGTAACGTATAATGACGGTGTGTTATTGCTACGTGAATGATAATTTTGATGTGTTTGTTTAGATAAATTGCTTGTTTTGAAATGAATGGATAAATGTGAATGAGTAGTGAGTTTGGAGTTCAGGCTCGGTTCAATTGAAACGAAGGAGATAATGATGAATGCTACGATAGATTATCATGTTTTACCGTATTTTCATAAAATAGTATATATTTTCTTTTGGTTTCTCATTTATTATTTTATCTTGTCTTTGCTTGCACGTCATGGCATGTATGTAGGACTCCGTTAGAACCCACGCATCCCATCCATGCATTTCATGTTTGCATCTCCATCTTAAAACGCCGAGAGTAGATCCTGGACGGCTTAACCGAACCCAGTAGATTAGCGAACGGTTCGGTCGCCAGTGACATTCCCGGGTCGGTTCGCGGGTGAGCCGAAACGGGGTGTTACAATTGTATTATATTTTTTATATTTTTGGGGATATATTTTGTAATATTGACTCGAGTCGAAAGCGAGTCAAATTTTTATTATGAAACTACCACTGCCCATTTCCTCCTCCCTCCCCTGTTTCGCCGGTGACTGTGTTTTTCCATCCTTGTTTTGCCATGCCACCCGACCGCCGGTGACTGCCCGCTGGTGACCTCGAGAGCGAGTCAAGCTTTTATTATAAAATTATTATTATTATATATATATTAATTTATTTTGTAACAGTAGCTTGAGTAGGGAGCGGGTTAATTTTTTATAATAAAAATTTGACTCAGTCCCTACTGAAGTCAATACTATGAAACAAATCCTAAAAACTAAAAATACAGGAAAATACCATAAAATAAAATAATTGAATTTTAATGGATTATTTTATTTTATGGTATTTTAACCTATTTTGTTCATATTTTTTGAGAGGGGTAGTTTTGTAATAAAAACTTGACTCGATCCCGACTCGATTAATATTATGAAATAAATCCCAAAAATATTAAAAATAGATTAAAATACCATAAGATAAAATAATCTATTAGAACTCAATTATTTTATTTTATGATATTTTATTAAATTTTTTTATTTTTCGGGATATATTTTATAATATTGACTTGAGTTGGGCGCGAGTTAAATTTTTATTACAAAATTACCCCTGCTCATTTCCTTCTCCCCTGTTTTGCTTTGCCGATACTCTTTTTCCCACCACCTTTGCCACGCCACCAGACTACCGGCGACCTCGTCGTCGGCCGCTCGCTGCTAGCCAGTGACGCCACCGGCCAGTACTGTCGCTATTAATTTCCAGTAGAATCAACATCCCGTCTTCTTCCCGTCCTCGTTTTGAGCCCGTGCCCTGCCATGGTGAGGCGGCAGAGTGGCGGGACAAGGCTCCGGCTAACCTGGACACGAGGTGAGGCAGCAGGGCGATGAAGGGGTTGGAGATCTGGAATCTGTCTGCGCCTCCTCCATCTCAGCTACTCTAAAGTATCATATTTGCCTCGTTGTGCTCCTTGTCGTTGAACTCGTGGAGGAACTCTTGGAAATTGGTCTTGAAGTCGATGTCCTCCTCTTCATCCACATCGATGAGGTATGAGTCGATGCTGGGAGGTGTCTTGTGGAGGATGAAGTCTAATCAACAAATGGAATGCAAAGCGTTAACTTTTTGACCGTCAGATGTGTTTTGAACGGCCAGATCAAAACTCAAGCACAGCTAAGCTGGCTGTCCTGCAGCACAGCAGTCCTTTCTTCATATATATATATATATATATATATTATGAGGCATATCATATAAATTCGTTTTAATGATTGTTGGTCTGGGTCAGAGTAGTTGGGCAATGCAGGGGGTGTGGAACGGGGCATGGCTTGGCCCTTTCATCGCCTGATCAAGCTAGCTCTAGGTGGACCGAGGAACCCTGGCTCAGTTTCAAGTGGGCCAAGCCCGGCCCATTTGAAGCCGGATCTTTTTCGACTTAGCCGAGCTTAGTTAAGTTAATTTATTTTGGCTAGTGACGTTTTCTTAGAATGAAATTGATAATCTCAATGATTTTGACTTATGTTTGATCTCTCATCTGTTTCTCATATCTAAACAACTATAATCTTACTTCAACTTCCTTCCTTCAAGAAATAAAAAAATAGAGCTTATGACCTTTCAATTTCAACTCAATTGCATAAACGCCTTTCATTAAAAAAATTTGAATTTCAGCTGTTTTAATTTTAAAATAGTGGAGATGCCTCACTATAAACGGTTTATATTAGAGTATGATTCCGATTTTTGTGATGTTATACTCTCATTGAATCAAGAGATAGAGTATAATATTTTAATTTGTTATTTTATTTTTGTTATGTTTTGAATGGCTAAATATCTTAGTTTTAGTAAAAGTTTAGTCTTTAATTGCCTTTATATTAATAAGGGTTGGTGATTTATACCTTAGCTTTCAGTTTATGAACAGGTCTCAATAATCTCCAGGAAACTTTTAACTATCATAACATGAGATTTTTATACTTTGCCAGAATAGCTGGCATTCTTCCGCTTCTTAACACTCTTTTGATCTTGTCTTGACCTCCCCACTTCATCAGACAAACTAACATGGTGTTACAACTTCTTCAATTTATTTCCTTTCATACATACGTCTTTTCCTTTGCAACTTCTATCTTATTGGCCATTCATTGTATTCATGTTCACCATTAAAAAAATTTTGAGTTCATAAAAAGAAAAAAACACTTTGGGTGATTCTAGTGTTTCAAGGGCAGGTCTAATTATAAACTCCTACCTCAATGTTCAATCAATGAAGTGAAGCCTGGTAAAGTTCTTAGATATAACTCATATACACCTGATTTATGGTATGGATTGAGTGCATAATTTAACACTGTTTTATTTAAATAAAGTCAAGATTAAATATTATATTGTGACACATATGAATAATTAGACTACACAAAGAATGGTGATATTTGAAACCTTTTTAACAGGTTTAACTAAGACACATTGACTATTGTCAAAGGCTGCTAGACTATATATGAATGCATTAATATTTGTCATGACTATTGTCTTTGCAAAATTAATTATATTTAATGTGTGTTTGCCCAAAATAAACAAATGTTAACCTATCTTAAAAAATATTAAACCTTTTAAAATAATTAATTTAAAATGATCTAATACTCTCTAAAGATTACCATTAACTAGACCATAAAAAGTAGGTTTTTATTTATGATCGGATTAAGTTGAATATGGGTCACTTAAAGAATGCAGGTTTAACATGTCCAATACGTGGGAGGAGATTCATAAAATCTGTTTGAACGACCGATATGTAGAAATAAAATCTGAATAAACTTTTAATACGAGAACTGTTTAGAATATAGTTTTAAATACAACAGGAGTGTCTTTACCGCATTATTAGGTGGTATGTCTCACCAAGTTGAATTATTAATTTGTAAATAAAATATTTTGCTAAATGTTGAAATGTATTTTATAATCAATATTTTATAAAAATACTAATTAAAACAATTGTATTTTTTAAGAAAAAATCAGATTTTGTAAAAATTTCATACTTCAAAACTAGATACATACCGATTAAAATGGTACAAAAGGTAAAACCATCTCGGATTTAAAGGTGATACGGAGTATATATGGTGCAGAACTGGTTGATACATACATGTAAGTATTAAGAACTATTATTTATAAAGCCATCAACCAGACACGGACTCGATGGACAAACGGTCCAAAGTGGTTTGAAAATGATGGACAAAATGATCACAGTCTAAGACTAAACAGCATTGGTCAGACAGACCACATTAATCAGGTTGGGGCAAAAGCTCGACTCCCCTCCCACTCCCTTTGGCCCAAATCGAAATGTGAGTACGGTTGATAAAAATCAGAATCGGAATCGGAATTGGTTTTCAAAAGAGTCGGAATCTGAATCGGAATCGGAATCGGAATCGGTTTTCGAAGAAGTCGGAATCGGAATCGAAATCGGTCTAAATCAGACAAAAATCGGTTTAGTTGAATCGGTCTAAATCAGTTATATATAATAATTTGACAAATCATAACATAAATATATAAAAATTAGGTATTGATGTAATTTTGATATTATTGTGTATATTATATTTTATGATATTTTATGATATTTTTTGGATTTTTAAATTATTTTTAAATAATTATTATTTTCTATTCGAGACGGAATTGAGTCAACTTTTAATTACGAAAATATCACTTGTACTCTTCACCCCCGCCATCCTTGCGTCCCGTCCTGCCACCCTGTCCCCCTCACGCATCTGCCCCACCCCGCCCTACAGTAGCGAAGGGGCAGCAGCAGCGACGGCAGAGGGAGAGCAAGGGGTATTTTCATCATTGTAAACTTTAAATTCCTATTTTACCTGTATATAAATAATTTATATAATATAAAACCAAAGGTATTTTAGTAATTTATCCAAAACCGATTCAAAAACCGATTCCAACCAAGTCTGAAATGGATTCTGCCTGATCCGGTTTAAATCGGCTGATCCCGAGTGGAATCGGCCGATTTTTTCAACAGTGAATGTGAGTGCAACGGGCAAAAATTATTATCACGTTTAATGCTATGTGCTAGCTTGTGTGATTTGTCATTCTTAAGTTATTTATATATTAGAGATATATGTTCAGGATGTCTTTTAATTTGGTCATGCATTTAATAACTTGAATTGTTGTGTTTAATTCATGATTGTTGATTTAAAGTTGATGTTTAAAACAATAATTTTTATCTAATCTGATGTTGTAAACTTGATTATACTCTTAATGTTATATTAAACTCCTAATTTGATATAAATTCGATGATAACAATTCATAAAACTATAATATCAATCTAATTTTTGAAAAATATGCATGGTCAGCAATTAATCTTGATACAGACTATAATAATCTACACTATTATATAACATAAAATACGCAAAACAAAATTTTAATAAAAACAGTAACTCCCAGGCTCTTAGTGTGTCTCCACAGGTGGTTTTTCTCTACCTACATTTTCGTCATCCTCCTTCCACTAGATGGATATTGTTGGGCCAGATATCTAGCAAGAACTTTTTCTTTTATAATCTGTGTTTTTATAATTTTATTGTAAGAGGGTGAATTCAACCTAGTTCTTTATGAATTCTTTACTTCGGTTGCCCGATTGGACAAGGAAACATGCCAGTTGATTCTTGAAGATATTTTAAGTGATGCCTGTCGGCATCACTAAAAAAATATACACAATGTTAAAAGCAGGTGTTCCTTAACCTATTTGAAGTGACATTAAATATTGTAACTTAAAATACCTTTAAGCTACACCTTTGACCCTGGCGAATTAGTTCATGACTCCCGAATTGTTGTGTCGAATTGTTGCGTATGACAAGCAGAGAAGTGTGCTAAAAGTAAGTTTCATAATTGACTCATTTATAAAAAAATGTTCTAATAACACACCACCAAACACATACAAACTACCCGAAATTTGGTTTTTTATTTGTTTGAGCAGTTTGTGATTGCTATTGGTATGATATTACCCGAAAGTTTTGAATTTTTTTATTTGTTTGAGTGGTTTCTTATTGCAACTAGTATGGCCTTGTTGTTGTTGTCGTCTACTGGATTGTGATTGTAGTATGCGGTTATTGGTGCAGTAATACTTTGATAAATAATACCTTTGGTAACCAAAATCTAACAAAGGAGAAGAGTCGGCCGATTTCGGTAACCATGCTCTCTACAAAGGATGATTGCTGCTACAAGAATAAGCTAAGATCTACATATGTATGTGCCCAGGAATAAGATGTTTGATTATACATGTGCCCTGTTTTTTTCAATCTCTCATGTTGTTCGTCTTATAATGGAGATGATTCATCCTTGTAGAGGCTTGTGGTTCTACTCGTGTCAAGGGAATGAGAATAATGAATTTCATTAATTTCGTGTCCATTTGATCTCTTCGGGGTAGAAATATATATATATATATATATATATATATATATATATATAAATATATAATCGGATGTATTTGATTGGTTTGTATATGATCATATCGAGGCGATGAGCAGCGATGGATAGAACAGGTATACATTATTAATCAAGATCCGTATCACGACAGGGTTTCCAACTCTCGTGTTTCTCTTGCCCATTTAAATGCACAAACAACAAGCTTTTTGCAACACCTTCTTGATCGATATGTCTCTACCATGCGCAGGGCACATGTTGCCTATAGTTGGCGCAGTTTCATTGTTTGAGTTTTTTATTATATATTTATTTATATATACTAGTTGTGTATCTTCTCCATCTCTTCCTTCTTCTCCCAAAAACTCTACTAGCTCCTTGCAGCTGTAACATAATATATAAGGATCATAAGAGTATGTCTCATGCTATTTGAGTCCCCAAAAGTTAATCGGCGGTACTCTAAGCTAATCTGTTTCCACGGTGACTCGTATCTCTATAAATAAAATAAAACTATAGAACCGTCCATTAACGCATTGCTTCCCACCTTCTTCTTTCATAAAACAACTAAACCCTAAACCCTAAACCCTAAACCCACCTTTCTCCTACCTCCCCCTCCCATCAAACAACAGTTTCATTAGCTCTTTGTCCATGGCTTTCTTCTCTTTCCCTCGCACTGGTTCGTTCTTATATTCTTCCTTGTGACAAACTCCTTCCTCTTCTCTGCTTTCGGCCTTGTCCTCCTCTTCTTCTCTGCTCCCGGGGTTGAGTCCTGCGTCATTCCGCTGTCGCCGCTGCCGCCTCAAATGTTCTATCACATCTTTTCTATATTTCTTGCCTGGGATTCAATCCTATGTGATACTAATTTGCACATAATCGAAACCAAAAGAATACTTATAATATCTTTGTCTTTAATTATTTTTTATTTACAAACTAGGCAAGCAATAGACAAATATAGCTTATGTGAAGAATTCAAATTATCTAGCATTAACTAAAAGCTTACATACAATATCCTCTATGATCTTAAATCTCATATTTTTAGCTGTTTCATGCTTCTTAAATTTATATATATTTTTAGATGGGGAAGTACATAGAAAAAACTTGTATGTTTTTTGAGAGAGCTTATTATATATATATATATATATATATATATATATATATATATATATAAAGAGACATATCACATGGATTTGTTTTAATGATTGTTGGTCTGGTTGAATAATTGGGCTATGGAGGGGTGTGGAACGGGGCTTGCCTCTTTCATGGCCTGATCAAGCCACCTTGAGCCGAACCCGAGAACCCTGGCTCAGTTTCCAACTCTACTTAGCCGAGTGTAATTAATTTAATTTATGTTTGATTTGTCATCTGTTCTCGTATCTTAACAGCTATAATCTTACTTCAACTTCCTTCCTTCAAGAAATTAAAAAAAGGAAGAAAAAGAAAAGAGCTTATAACCTTTCAATTTCAACTCAATCAGATAAATGACTTTCATAAAAAAATTTAAATTTCAGCTATTTTAATTTTAAACTTGTGGAGATGTCATTAAAAGTCTATATGAGAGTACATTCCGATTTTAGAGATGTTAGACTCTTGTTGAATCAAGAGATAGATTATAATATTTTAATTTGTTATTTTATTTTTGTTATTTTTTGATTGGATGAATATCTTACTTTAAGTAAAAGTTTCGACTTTAATTGTCTTTATATAAATAATGGTCGGTGATTTATACCTTTGCTTTCAGTGTTTAGTGGGGGCTCTTATTGGAAGTGAATTGAGAGGCCCTTGTGATGTTGCAAATTTGGCATTTCTATTAGGACTTTCCACGGAACGGGCTAAGGCCGCTCTATCTAAAAACTGTAGGTTGGTCTCCAACATATTAGGGATAACTGTTGTGTCTTCTTCAGAATAAAACAAGTAATGTAACCGAACCAGGTTTTGAACGGAAACGAACTGTCCTCTTCCTGCTGATCAATGATAATCGAAAAGATTACATACCCAGATACCACATGCTTTGCCAATTTGAGAATTCTATTACATCTTAATCGAAAATATGTGTACACCGCATTTTTAGATGAATGACATTCATAAAAAAGCCCTTCAAGGAACCACGTTGGCTAGCAGTAAAGAAGCTGTAAATGAGTAAGACTTGAGGTGAAACTGTTAAATGTAGTTGATGAGTATATTGTTCTAGAAGGGCCTATGAAGGTAACATCAGAAGTTGAAGTTAGTGACGATCAACTAGATCTCAATAGAATAAATGAATCTGGAGCTGAACTGCTCCAGGAGTGGAGACCTATGTTTTGTTCTGGAGAAGTAAATGGTTCAGACAATGAGAACATGTGTCGTAATGAAGTGAGAGAGCCTCTCATGTGTGTTGAATCCTCCATTCATTTTTCTCAAGGGAAAAATTTGAAGTCAGATTCCTCCAACAAGCATGCAAATATGTCACTCAGAAATGATATAATTCTGGCACCTTGTGGCATCAACTTTGACAAGAATCCTGATGTTTCTGCTTTGAGCAATGAGGATTCCCATATGCTCATGGAGAACATCACGAGCCCTACTCTGGATACATTAACAGGTGAAATTGGCGTTTCAAATTCTGCTTCAAAAGGGCTGGATCTGTTGAATATATATTCAGGCATTCATGATGTTTCATTTGCAACAGATGTAGGTGACCAAAATGCTGACGAGAAAGTTGCAGATCCTTTAGTGGATAGATCAGTAGCTAAAGATATTTGTGTCAAATTAAGTCAATGACTGCAGATTTGTGTATTCCATCATTGGAACAATCTGATGCTTTTGTTGAAACCGTCATCGTAGACCAGGATGCTGAAAGAGTGAAGCACAATTATGCAACTTCAGTGCATGATCTGGCGGATGGATGCATGACTGGAAATGGAGCACGTACAGTGCTAGATTCTAATTTACGAAGAACTGACGATTTTGCAAACATAGAGAATTGGGAATCAATAAATATGATGAAAAGAGTAGGTGAGCTGACTGGAAACGCATGTCTTCGTCGGCAAGATCTTGATTGTAAAACTTCCGATCTTTCAGTCCATGGCGAGACATTGAAACATGATGAAGTTTCTAGGTTGGTCAATAAACTGCTGTCAGGGGGTGACATCTGATACTGTAGAAGTGCTTAGTCATACAATTCCAGAACTTTCTGTTCATACAGCAGCACAGAATCGCGATGACTCCATTGCTTTAGTGGATAAAAGTGTACCGTCAGATAGGAAAGAAGGTAGTGGCAGAAAGTGTCCCATGTTTGTCTTAATTTTAGGTTTATCTTGTGAGTGACTTCTAATTGTTACCATTTCCTTAATTGATGGCAATGTCATCAGGATATTGTTCTTTATGTATAACATATTGATGTTTGTTGCTCTGTTTTCAGTCGTGCTATTGACGGAGTCATTTGTTATCTATCTTAATGATCTACCCGAACATGGGGGTGCCTTTGTGCAACAAGCTTGAGCATGTACGTGCCTCTTTAGATCAGGCTGTCTTTCTCTCCGAGGGTGCTTTTCTGCAACAGGCTGCCTTCGTTCTCTGATGGCAGATATTTTCCAAGTTTACAAACAAGGGAAACTCAATGCTATATATTTCAAGTTCTGCTTTTCTCCATGTTTTATTAGACAAATTTTACTGATCTTCGCAATTATATTTAATCATATTCTTCTGTTCATTTAATGTATGAACCCTGTTGCAAAAAAAAAAATTATAACGGCATTTATTTAAGGGATCATCATTCACTATTGCCATGTGAAAGTTCGAGAGGAAGATGTTGGCATATATATGCCTTGTTTACTCTTTGT
Source organism: Piper betle (assembly GCA_033002965.1). Taxonomy (NCBI): domain Eukaryota; kingdom Viridiplantae; phylum Streptophyta; class Magnoliopsida; order Piperales; family Piperaceae; genus Piper; species Piper betle. The sequence continues at coordinate 8,851 of JAURVB010002861.1, read as the reverse complement.
GTTTTCATCCTATGTGGTATGTGATGGGGATTCATATAGAGAAGATGGTGATTACTTCTACTAAATAAATGTTTTGAAGTGAATGATAATAATAAAATTTATTGATTTTGTGTCTGTTTGATCTTGTTGGGGTACTAGAAATGTTGATCTTGAGTTGGGATGCATATAGATTTTGATATTATAATAATCTTGTGAAACATAAGCAACACTCTTGTGACTAATTATAAATGATGTTTCTTCAACCTATATAGAGGCTTTTAACCATGGCAAATTATTTCATGACTCCCGAATTGTTGTGTACAAAAAAGAATACTTTTTTAAGTCATTAAAATTTTTTAAGGTTGATGTTTAAAACAATAACTTTTATTCAATCAGACTTGAGGTTGTAAACTTGATTATACTCTTAATGTGATATTAAACTCCTAATCTGATATAAATTCTACGATAACAATTCATAAAACTATAATATCAATCAAATTTTTGAAAAACATGCATGATCTGTGATTAATCTTGATACAAACTATAATAATCTACATTATTATATAAAATAAAATATGCGAAATTGAATTTCACCAAGCTGGAAGATGAATGCCCACATTTTTGTCTTCCCCCTTCCACCGGATGGAGTTTGGCTAGATATGTAGTAAGAACTTCCTTTTTATGTGCTGTGTTTTTTAAATTACATTGTTGAAGGGGTGAATTCATTATGTTCTTTATGATGTTTTTACTTCGGGTCCCGATGATAAGGAAATGGGCTAGTAGACTCTTTTAAGATATTTATGGCGTCACTCAAAATATATACGCAATGTTAAAAGCCGTCATTATTTAGAATATTTGAAGTAATGTTACTTAAAATATCTTTAAGCTACACAAGGTTTTATTTAGCTTATAATGTTGTCAATCCCCTAGCCCTGTCCTCTCACTCCTCTCACACCCCCTCCCTCATAGCCGACCTTTAATTATTCATATAATTATAAATAATATTAATTAATAATATTTATTTTATTTTTAAATTTTAATTTTAATTTTAATTTAGTTAAGACATTTTAATTTTTTATTTTCAAATGCAAAAAATATTATAAATATTAATATAACATATAAAGACAAAGTTAGATTTTATTTAAATTTTTCGTGTGCTCATTTTATTTTTCTTAAAAAAATTCATAACAAGTAACAATCACATCGATGAAAATTAACAATTTCGAATGATATGGATTAATTGTTAATGACAATGGGTTATTTTTAATATACACTTTATAATCAATATATACACTTTTAACAAGTGGGAGGTTGGTAATGAGGTTGATATTTAAAGTACTTGAACCATAAGAAGTAATAAAAAATAATAATAATAAAACTAAACATATGCATGAATAAGGAATCATTTAAACCTCTATATAAAATTTTTTATTACAACTAATTAATTAAATTTCTATTTTTATATAAGTAATTTAAAATAAATATTAACATAGGTATATAATATTTATTACTTAGTAATAATAATATTTAATATATATTAACTTGAGAACAAAATATATATTAATATAGATTTTTTCATAATCATTAAAATAAAATTACATAATACATAATAATCTTTCATTACGTCACATATAATAATCTTTCATTATATAAGACATTAGACAAAATTTAACATGACTTAGGCCATGTGGGTAATAATTCTTCCACGAATATAACCTAAAATTACAAAAAATATATATATTAAAAAAATAAAATAATTAAAGACATCATAACACTAACTGCTCCCCTAGTAGAATCTAAATAAGATATTTTGATTATAATATAAATAGAGATGCCCATAAAACACGCCGAAAGGAAAACATTTTATAGTTTTGTGTTTTATTTTAACAAACAGCAATGTAGGAAACAAAATAAACTATAAAACAAAAATATAAGCTGCTTTTAAATGTTTACTTTAAGAGTATTAAATATATACACACCACAAGCCTAATTGTAAAACTAATTAATACAATAATATTCGTTAAAAAATAACTTAAAATAAAGTTAAATAAGAAAATAATAAGTAACCGAAAAAATAATCAAATGGCAGGTGTTGAAAAAGATGATGAATATTCATTAAATTATTATAAAAAATAAGTAATGCACTTTAAAGGACGGATAAATAATTATGTGTATATTATTTAAGTAAGTTTGAAAAGGGCAAAAAAAGGAAAAATATTTTTTAAATAGTACATAATAATTACTTATTGAGTTGCTAGTTATTTAAACTAAATAAAAATCACAAATAAATAAATAAAGCTAAAGCAAGGTGTTGCTTATGGAAACAGTTGATACGCATCACTTAATAATTTTTAATGACGGTATTAGGTAATTAAAACATGTACGACTTAAAATATATTTTGAACACTTATTGACGTCACATAAAATACTTATAAGTAAATTAAAAGTTGATGACACTTAAAGTTATTTAAGTGTTAAGCAAAATAAACTAAAATGTTATAAACGACACTTATTACAAGTTTTATTTAGTTAAAAAAATGAAAATCTCATTCCCACTATAACACCCCGTTTCGGCTCACCCGTGAACCGACCCAGAAATGTCACCGGTGACCGAACCGTTCGCTAATATACTGGTTTGGTTAAGCCGACAAGATCAACCTTGTTTGACACCACCATCGGACCAAGCTTGTCGAGCTGGTGCCGATAGACCCCCTGATTGCCCCGTCCAGAATCATCATTGGACAAACCGCCGGAATCCACCGGAAAACGGCGACCACTTGCCGGAAAACCGTTGGAACAGGCGGAAAATTTGATTCGTGGGAAATTCACCGGATCATCTGCCGAACGCACCCGGTCGAATCCGATCGGACTTCGGACGCCGCTAGGTGCCGAATTCGAGTTTTAGCCACGAAACAGAAACCCTAGGCGTCGCCAATTTTCGACGACGCGAGGTATAAATTACTCCGACGTAAATTCTTAAATTTTATAATTATTAGGGAAGCATGCTAGACTAGATAATTAGATGAATTTTCATGTTTTTGATGTGTCTGTATGTTTGTGTAATTTAAAAAAATCATGAAATTGGTTGATTGATGAGTGTTCAAATGGAAAAGTAAGGAATTAATTAGGTGAACTAATTAATTACCCTGATTTTATGAGACGTAGAGTGAAAACTCACTTGAATTGACTTAGGATGAATGTGTGATGATTGATGCGTGATTGTGTTGATTGTGTGTGCATGCTATAGGATGTGTGATTCATCATGTGGGCGTTAGCTTTTAGCTTAATTGTGTAGGTACGGTGTAGGAGCTTGCCGCCTAGGTGCGTGGACCCGTTTGGAGCTTCTACCAGGTCCGTTTAGGACTCGTTCTCTGTATTTACGCTATTCTATTGTGTATTTGATTTATCATGTGCAGGACGAGTTAAGTGGCATTTTATCGGATCCCATTTGACTCGGGCCATTTAGCCAACAGTTTTGTTCGGATTAATAACCCTCGAGGATGAGATCCCTCGAGTCAGTTTTCGAAATTAAGATCCACCACAAGTTGCCTTCGGGCCTATTGTATAAATCCCAACCCATGCCTATATATGTATAATTTTCATGTTTTCAGTGAAAGATGGAATGAGGGTTACTGATGGCCACGCCTTCAGATAGGGTGTGTGCTCGGAAGAGCAGACTCTGGAGCTGGGGAGAACCCACTTCCTTCCCGAAGGATCTGGAGAACTTCACCTTTGAGTTCCTCAAACCCTTAGAAGTGTGGAGGTTTATGGGTACTGCAATGCAGCGCATGTCTAAACTTGTGGTTCAAAGGGTACTAAAGGCGACTGCCTGAGAGTGCTCAGCCTTTGTGCTCAAGGCCAGGAGTAATATGGAAGGTGCAGAGGGCGATAAGGAATGAGATTTGATGCAGAAGCGATAGAGAAATGACCAAGGTATGAGAATGAGAAAGAAAGGGGGACGTTGTCGACCCGAGGGCGACGGCCCGATGGCAACGGCTCCCATATATGCCCTGATGAGAGTTCTTGAGGAAGTATATGGTTTTGATTCAACAGGAGAGTTTGCTCTCCTGTGCCAGATTGATATTAGTTATTTTCCGGGCCGGTAACACTCGTTACTGACGATTTTTCTATATATATGTAGGTGAGAAATGCGAGAGATGAAAGTTGTCGGGACTGCAGAGGAGTAGTACAGAACCGCGCACACATGTTCCTGCCGCGTGTAATGTATAATGATGGTGTGTTAATGCTATGTGAATGATAATTTTGATGTGTTTGTTTGGATGAATTGCTTGTTATGAAATGAACGGATAAATGTGAATGAGTAGGGAGCCTTGGAGTTCAGACTCTGCTCGGGTGAAACAAATGAGATAATGATTGAATGCCATGGTAGATTGTTATATTTTATCATATTTTGATAAAATATTTATATACCCTTGTCGTGGACAGGTTGCCCCTTATTGCACTTTTAGGGGAAACTTTGTTCGTTTTTCCGCAGTAGTATATATTTTCTTTTGGTTTCTCATTTATTATTTTGTCTTGTCTTTGCTTGCACGTCATGGCATGCATGTAGGACTCCGTTAGAACCCAATCGTTCTCATTCATGCATTTCATGTTTGCATCTCCATCTTGAGACGCCTAGGGCAGATTTGGGTCGGCTTAACCGAATCTCGTAGATTAGGGAACGGTTCGGTCGCCGGTGACATTTCCAGGTCGGTTCACGAGTGAGCCGAAACAGGGTGTTACACCCCTGCCATCCCACGTTATAAACCATCTCGTTATTCCCATTTCTTCTCCTTACTCCCCCTCCCTCCCTTGACATTCCTTGTTGTCACACTTAATATATTTTAAGTAACACTTATTTAAAATACTATAAGCAATGTTAAAGCAGCATCATTTTACTTAAATATTTAAAATGACGTTAAATAATGCCTATTTTTTGTGTTAGATAAAGGCTTTATTTTGATTCCCATCCCTCTTACTACCATTGACACCTCCCTTTACCCTTGTTCACCCCTTACCGTGTTACCCTTTCATCCTTTCCCTCCCACCTTTACTTCCTCACTGCCCATCCTCCTCTCATTTTCCTTTCAGTGTGCTTCCCTTTTCCCTTCTGTTTTTTTCATAGTTTTGCTTATAAGGTAGGACAACTTAATAAATAGAATTTTTCTATGTCACCCTCTTCTAAAATCACGATCTAAAATATCTTTTAAAATCACAATCTAAACCTAAAAAGTAGTTATTTTTAACCTATATATATTGTTTTAATTATGTATTAATGTAATACAAAGTCTTTTTATAATATTAGTGGATTTCTAATTTTCTATACATAATTGTGCTAAGTAGGAAAAATGAGTAATAATATTATATTATCTAAGAAATAGACAAATATAACATATATGATCAACTAGCATTAAATAAAATTAGTTTAGATATAATAACTTTTTTATCTTAAATCTAATATTTTTACCAGTTAGATGCTTTTAAAACTTTTTAAGGTGTTTCTTAAATATATTTAAAGAGGCTTATCATATAAAATTTGTTTTACTTATCATATAAGTTCGATTTAATCATTGCTGGTCCAAATTAGGTCAGGATTTGTAGTCATGAGCCCCGGTTCAGTTTGCAATGAGCCAAACCTAGCTTAGGATTTGGAGTCATATTTAACCCATCAAAAGCTAAGGCCTTTCTTGGTGAACTGAGCCTAATTTGTATAATTTACCTATTTTTGAAATCTAAACTGCAATCATCTTACATTCATTTTAATTCAATCAAATGAAAGCATTTAAATGAAAAGAGTAATAATTTCTGCTTATTTTACTTTTAAACTTCATGTTGTGTGTTTTAACAAGACAAATCACTTAAAGTACAAAAGATAGAGGAAACACTAATTTAACGTGTAACTTCTAAAATAAGAGGGAAACACAAATCATCCACTATAATAAATAATGAGTATACTTTTTGGGCAAAGCCAATACATCATCTTCATCGTCTGGTGTAAATAGAACTTATCTAATCATCATTTTGCAATGTTCTTCATCAAATAGAACTTACATATTTCCGACTAAGACACTTCTCCAATTAAGAAAGACCATAATCTCCATCTAGACGAGACAATTTAATTGGAAAACTTACAATCTTCAACTAGAAATATACTCTAATTAGAAATACCCTTAATCTCCAACTAGAGAAAATACTCTAATTGAGAATAGCATATATCTCCACCTAGATAAGACACATTACACAAGAAGACACACACTTTGTGAGCAGAGACTCTTCCTCCTCAAGAGAGAGGGAAAGTCATACGGTAAAACCTCACAGTAAAGTACATAATGACATACACTAGGCTCACTTGTACACTACACAGCACAGATATACAACTAAATAATTATAGATAATAGATACAAAATATTATACATGAGATACGGTTCACCTATTGGATACGAAGAGCCCACACCAGTCTCACCAATGAATATATTGTTTGTTTTTCATAATTCTTCTCGAATTTCTCGTATCTCTTTGAGTAACTTCAATTCTTTATTGCTTCCTATGTAACTGTATGCTTTGTCACATCCATCATATGATGAGGGACTCCAACATCTTCAATATCCCCTCTTGTTCATAGCCAAACTCACTTACTGCTATCTCCAACAACACTGCAAATTGAGGGTAACCAAAGTGCTTCCTATGCACCAAAACCTTCACCCTCTCCCTCCCTGATCCTGCCAGCATCGGCACTTAGCTCTTAGGCATGGCCTGGTCACTGCCACCGTTGTCGTTACCATCGCAGCCCAACGCCAATCACCTATATTCAGCTGTGACTCTCCCATTCTTCCCCATCCCTCCTCACTTCTCTTGTTTTAATACTCCCCTTATCAGCCTCACAAGCAGCCCCCTTCCTATATACCCACATAAGAAACCAAGTAGGTTGAGTACATCACTGAAGCAGAAGAATGTGCAGTGCACAACTATGGTTGGTCAGTAATGTAGAATGTTAAGTATCTTTGACTTTGAGGAGGGCATTACACATTGTAGAGTTGTAACAGGCTATTGAAGTGTGTGAGTGATCTGCTAGATGGTGCTAGGAAATGAATTGAAAGAGATACGAGTGGTCGAAGATACAAAAGAGAAAACCCATCTCTGTTAAGAAAACACTGCTATCAAGCTATTGATGTTATCGTTCTCTGAGATGTTAACCCTCTGCTGTCAACAGCTTTTCCGAGGTCTTTATAGTCGTCCTTTTCAAAGGTGGGGGGCTGCAATTAGGCACACCACCTCTTCATTTCCACTGGAATGGTAGGGACTCAAGAATGGCATTTGAGTTTGGCAAGCACCCAACTTTTAGCTTGTTACAGCATTTGGACTAGTAGGCATTGAAATGCTTTAGGATGGTAGGAACGAAGTTCATGGGTGGATTCACTGAGCATGAATGACTTTTGGGGGGACATGAAGTGAGAAAGAAGAATTTTGCATGCAAATGTAACGTTAGGGGTCAGTATAACTTAAATTGGACCATGCATAAATGCAGTGTGGAGAAAATATTTCCTCAAACAACAATCAGAAATGACTCTAGACGAGGGAGTTGAGAAAATATTTCCTCAAACAACAATCAGAAATGACTCTAGACAGGGAGTTGGCAATTCCACAAAATGCAATTATGAATGTGAGAACGTGTTGTGCAGTGTGGCTGTCGGTGAGCATCGATGATACTTTGAAAAGGGTTTTGCCCCTATTTGTGTACCGAACCTACGGACAAGTCTTATCAAAAGATGTCCTCACTTGACCTCAATGATCAGGCACGTACCCTCCTTAGGGATTTTTTGGACCTGCAATTCTTATTTGTGCCAGTTACAATAAAAACAATGACATTCACAATGAAATGATCTTTTCTTGCAAACCTTTGTTCTTTTCAGAAAGAAGAAAATAGACAAGAACAAGCAAGCTCTTTGAATGAAAAGAAAGACAAGCCACACATTACAGAAAGACTGTTTATGATTATAGTGCTACCATGGCTCTTCACTCTATTTTCCATTCGCTTGGCTGGTGGCAAAAGCTTCTGCTTGGACAGGCTTGTGCAACTACAAATTGAAATAAACTAGCCTATGCAAAGAAGAAGAAGAAGAAAACTAGCCTATGCAAACAAAACGAGATGATAGAAGATATAATGTCTACGCAAACATCCATCTGATATTCAAACTTCACGAAATTAAATCAACATCATTTAGAAAAACAGAAATTAAACAAAAGAAGCTGAGCGATCATGTCTGACTATTTTGAACAAGAAAAAGTCATATTTCCCGACAATAACTATTTTTGTGCAGTTACAAAAATTGCACCCTATTAAGATCCAGTCTTTCACAACAAGAAGAAAGCTTTGCTAAGAAACAACACTAAACAACTTTGGGACATTGCACTCCCCCATTAAGAGAATTCATCTTCTAATACCTCCAATTTATTATCATGTTTAGAGAACCCAACAAATAAAAAAAGCAATAAATTCCCAAAAAAATGAATCAAATACTCCCCCATTAATAGAATTCATCTTCTAATGCCTCTTCCAATTTATTATCCTGTTTAGAGGACCCAATAAAAAAAAGCAATAAAAATCCCATAAACATGCATGAAATACTACCACAATAACCAAAGTCGCCTCCTAACAAAATCTTACTTAATCTGAAAGAAAAACAGCACTAAAGCAACTTTGGCAACATCGAATTCCCGACTTAAGGGACATCATTTTTCATTTATTATATATTTATTTATATATAGTAGTTATGTATCTTCTTCATCTCTTCCTTCTTTCTTCTTACAAAATTTTTAGTTTAGAGCTTCACCAATAAAATGTCAAATATGACAAACCTATATCTATTCTATA